>CP139509.1:402981184-403202937 GCA_021014915.2 Artemisia tridentata subsp. tridentata | reverse complement strand
AATTTTTAATAAGAAAATATCATTACCCTAATGAAAAAGTCAATTAGTCAATCCAACACCAACACACTTCTAGATCAACTACACCTAGTCAAATCCAAACCAAACACAAACAAATCCGATCAATATTATCCATCTGTTTACTTTTGGCGCCTCTCGATGGCCCTCTTCCCGCCTAAAGTATGGGAACCGTTCTTTATACCTCTCTAGCCTATTTGTAAAACTCGACATGGAAAACCTTTTCATAATTAATCAACCGTACCATATACAAACACCTTTGATATTTCATTAGAAAAAAAAATTTCAAATTTCAATGGCTGACTCCTCTTCAACTCCTTCTTCCAACAAAAACAAACGCCCAAGGGATGATTCCCTCCACCAATGCCTAAAAAATATAAAAAAATTGGCATATCCCAAAATATTTTGGGAGAAATGGTAGTAAAGGCCAGTATGGTGTTGAAAATGCATTGTTAGAAATTCACAACAACGTATAAAGATGTATGAAGAAAGGAACAAGAAAGATTTAGAGGTCATTGAGTAGCATCAGAAAAAAATTGAGGAGAGGAACAAAAAAATAGAAGAAGAAAGAGAGAAAATAGTTGATGTTTACAGAAGAAATTGAAGCTAGTAAATATGTGTCTTAATGTATCTTTTCTTTATATATTTTGCCAAATGTATATTTTGCCTATGAAAAATGTAAAACTATTTGACTTGGTTTAATATATGAATGCAGTTTATGTACAAGTTTATGATTTTTGAATACAGTTATTATTATTGTACTGCTAGGTAAACAATTGACTGCTAGCGAAACGTTGTACATGCTGGGTATCCTTTTAGCAGGGGTTTGGGGAGTGCAGGGTAGTTTGTATCATTTTTTTACTTAAAGTGTATAAACCCCCAATTGCTGCAACCCAATCACATTCACGCACCCATTACTCCTCTCTCTTCCACTCCCTAATCGAATTTTAATTGTCAAATTGCAAAACCCCCAAATCAAATCATAATGTCGAACCTAACTTTTACCGAACCTCATAATAATGATTTCCTTTTTAGAAAATCCAATAAGTCTGTAGATTTACTGAGATCATTGATTTCCTTAATGCAAGCTATATTAAGTTTGCATTAACAGTAAAACCTAACTATATATACTTCCAACATTATCCAGTTTTGGTCGTCTGCTAAGGTCCAAACTATTAATGGGGAAGCACAAATCCATGCCCTTGTAGATGGGCAGATGATTATCATTACAGAGGTGTCTATTCGAAGAGATCTTCTCCTAGATGATGCTAACGGAGTTGAGAATCTTCCAAATACTACAATCTTTGAAAAACTTGCACTGATGGGCTATGAGAGATATATAGATGCTTTAAAGTTCCAAAAAGGTAATTTTTCTCCTCAGTGGAAATTCTTAATTCATACTGTCTTAGTGTGTCTAAGTCCAAAGACCACTGCATGGAATGAATTTAGCAGTAATTTAGCTTCTACTATAATTTGTTTGGCTGAAAATACTCAAAGATTTAATTTCTCAAAATTAATTTTTGATAATATGGCTAAGAACTTGGATGGTTCTTTGGCTAAATATTTTCATATCCAAGGTTTTTGCAACTCTTTTTGGACAACCAATTTAAAAAAAAGAAAAGTCACAAAAATGTTTATCCCACTCCCTGCCTTACCAAAAAGGTTTTTGCTAATATGAGTAGGGTTGGAAAAGATTTTTCAGGGAGAGTGACACCTTTGTTTCCAACAATGTTGGCACTAGCCCAAACCCAAATGGGTGAAGGTTCAGCAATCCCAGCTGGTACCCATCACACACCCACAGAACAACAACAAAAGACCTATAAACGTAGGACTAACACCAAGAACACTGAGCTACCTCAGGCTAGTGGTTCTATACCAACTGTTGCAGATGAGGATGTCACTGGGGGGGAGAGTGACATGTTGGCAAGGGCTGCCACTACTGTGTCTAGCTTAGCAGCAGCACAGGACAGTGGTAACATCATTAAGACCCGAACCAAGACAACTTCTAATGAAGAAAGTTCCTCTGGAACTGATTCAGGTGAAGGTCCCAGTCACATGGAAACAATGGGGGGTTCGGATGTTCATCCTAGGGGTGAGACTGAACTTAACTTTTCCAGTGATCCACCTCTCGGGCTAGGTAACACAAGCCGAAGTGGTGAAGATAGTATGCAACTTTTGAATGAATTGAAGGATACCTGTGCCAAGCTGTCTGCACAAATTGGTGATCTGCGAGCAATAGCTTCTTCCCAAGATGGAGTCATCAAAGCTCAAGGTGGGGAGATAAAGGCTTTGAAGAGAAGGGTTAGGTATTTAGAAGGAGTCAAAGGATCAAGAATTCCCAAACAAAAGGTTAAATCTTCTGAAGCTTCTAAGGATGCTCCCAAACAGGGAGGGAATGAAGGCAAAGTTTCAGGGGAGGATAACCAAGGGAATCAAGTGGTGATTGATCATCGTCTGGGCAAGGTTACAAATGCTGATAGTGCTACTGAGCCAATTACAGTTGGTACTACAAAAGCTAGTACTGCTACACCAGAGGTTTTTGCAAATGCTGTTAGTGTACTTGCTGAGCTGAAGACAGCAAAACCAGTAACCAAAGGTGTTGTGATACAAGAGCCATCATCCTCTCCAAAAGCTAAACAATCAACTCCACAGGTACAAGGCAAAGGTAAAGGGATTCTTACTGAAGAGCCTGTGGAGAAACCATTATCAAAAGAAGAGCAATTAAAAGTTGATGCTGAAATTGCTATGAAATTCTCACAAAAGTATGATGCAGAACATCAGACAATTTTGGAACAAAGGATAATACAAGAAGAAAAAGATGCAGAGTTAATAGCTTCATGGGATGAGCAAAGGGCTCAGGTTGCAGCTGATTCTGAGCTTGCTAAGAAACTACATAAACAAGAGCAAGATAAGTACTCAGTAGATGAAAAAGCCAGGATGCTGAAAGAATTTTTTGATGCAAAAAAGAAGTTGTATGCAGAACAAAGATATGCAGCTAAGAAGAACAAGCCACCCACTCAAAAACAAAGAAGAGATCTCATGTGCAGGTAGTTTTTTTTTTTTTTTTTTTTTTTTTTTTTTTTTTTTTTTTTTGCAAAGGTATTTATATTAATATCAACAATACCCAATATGTACATCATATCATAAACATCTACTCATGTGCAGGTATTTGAAGAATGTGGACAGATGGAAACTAAAGGATTTGAAATTCTTGGATGATAAAAGAATTGAAAAATTATATGCAATTGCCAAGAGAAACAATGATCTCTTCTTGAATGACAGTTCAAAGAGAGCAGGTGAACAGTTGGAAATAGAAAGCAGTAAAAAGAGAAAACAAGAACAAACTGAGCAAGCTGTTGCTGAAGAACAAATGCAAGCTCACACTGAACTTGCAGTTGACTCTGTAGGAGAAGCCATGGATGCACAACCTTTAACTGTCAAACATCCCATTGTTGATTATAAGTCTGGATCTTTTGGGGAAACAGTTTATTACGATATTAAGAGGCATGATGGTTCTTCTAGAAGGTATGTAAGCTTTCTTCACATGGTTCATGATTTTGATAGACAAGATATGATAGCTCTATGGAAATTACTCAAACAAAGATTTGGTAATAAGACACCAGAACAAGCTAATTATGATAGAGAAGTCTGGAATTATTTAAAGGTAATGTTTGAACCAAATCATGAAGATGAATGTTGGAGAAGACTAACGCACAATACTGTTAAAGAATGGAAAATTTTTCAACGATGTGGAGTACATGCTTTAACTGTGAATGAGTTGGTGATCTACATGCTTGTAGAAAAGGATTACCCTTTAAAGTTTCACAAAGACATTCTACATCAGATGTTGCGTGGGAAGAAAACACTCAAGCTTCAGCTTAATTATGATGACATGGCATATGAACTGCTCAGGAAGATGGAAGAGTATCTAGGACCCAAGGACAAGAAATAGAATGTATAGTTATTACTGCTACAATGTATAGTTTGACTTAAACATGTATAGTTATTACTGCTAGTATGTATAGTTATTACTGCTAGAATGTATAGTTATTACTGCTAGAATGTATAGTCTGACATTTATCATGTATATGTCCACTTGCAGTCAAGCTTTATTGTATTTGCAGTTTCCATTTATCATGTATATGCACTTGCAGGCACTTTAGTAACATGTTACTTCATTATAAAGTTGAAAATTGACTTTAGAAAGTCAAGTAATCTGGTTCCAGCTAGGGGCAAGTAACATACTTACATACTACTGCATTAAACTAGATAGACTATAAAATCCCAGCATTGTAATGGGGCAAATTAAATGAAGAGTCATGACTAACAGTCTGAACTCAAAATATGACTCTATGATTTAGACACCTAAATAAATACTTCATGTGACCATATGTAACATCTTGAATTTAGTCACACAAACACTCAATGTGACTAATATCAAGGTTAATGATAACTGAGTTCACATTTTGCTATACATATTAGTCACATGAATATTTCAGTGTGACTATTTTCAATGTATTGGTCACATATAATACCCTTATAATGTGGCCATAAACATAATTTAGATGCACATTTGTGGTATGGTGTTACTATTGTATAGCCTATAGTCACATGATTGTGCTACAATTAAATGTGACCATACACATTAGGAATTGGCACGCAAAACACACACTTAACTTTAGACACACATATTAACTTACGTGACTATTTGTATCGAATTTTGGTCACACTTAATCATGTATGCCTATGGTTTAGTGTGACCATATATGACATTTGGTCACACATCTCAAGTGTGTGACATATATTTGTCACTTTTAAATGCATATCGTGACTATGCTTCAAACTTACTTTTCAGTTGTCACACATTTCAAATTCATATGTGGCTAAATTTTCAACAAAAACTAGCAGTCACGCTTAAATAATGTGTGACAAACTTGAGCATATGATTTAGCCACATACACAATTACTTCGTGTGACCATATATGGATTTTGGTCACACTTTTCAATTGCGTGACATATATTTGTCACATATGTATATATATAGTGTGACTAATGTTTTAACCTTATTTGTATCCGTCACACATCCCAAATTATAAGTGACTAAAAAATAAAAAATAAATTTACCAGATACGTATAGTCACGAAAATATTCAAATGTGTGGCTATAGCCTCGGATGTAATTCCGAAATGGACACACAAGTCGGATCAAGTGTGGCTGTTTATTTTATTCTGGTACATTTAGTCACATAAAAAGGCGACTGTGTGGCTGTTCGAAAAACAGCATGTGTGACTAAATCCCATTTTTGTACTAGTGTTTAAAGCTTAAAACTACTTATTCAGAGCTTAAAAACTGCTTGATTCAATCAAAACCTAACTAATAGCTTATTCAGAGCTTATAACTGCTTAATAACATAGCTTATTCACACTGAAACACGATTTATAGTTAAAATTAAAATAATCATAAAGCTTACTCTTAATAGCTTCAGATTCATTACCGTGTTCATAAGCAACAATCTCCTCAACATACTTAGCTGAAACATCATCACTAACAACAATCTCTTCAAAAGTAGTAGAAGGATCATTAACAACGATCTCTTCAGAAGTAGTAGAAACAGAACTTTGAAGCAAATCCATAAAACCTGGATATCAGATAAAAAATTGAATCAATTAGCTTATAATTCAGCTTATTAAATCATATAGCTTATAATTCAGCTTAGAATTCAGCTTACATAAATTAAACGATAAAAAATTAGGGTTAGGTGATGTACGGGAGGAAGAAGGTGATCGATTGATAATTGAAGAGCAAAAATTAGGGTTAGTTGATGAACGGGATGAAGGAGGATGAGAGAAAAGAAAGAAACACACTTTGTGTGTGTGAAAAAAATGACGGTTTAATTGAGATGCGTGTAAAAAATAGTATTTATATAGTCCAAAAATACCCTTGTAGTGTAAATATTAAGTTTAATCTCAGCCTTTAGATCAAAATGAATGTAAGGTGGGGATTGATTCCTTTGTATGTAAACAAAGTTTAGTTCTCAAATTATCTTAAATCAAATAATAATATCATGATTAGATCCATAGAAAGGATTTAAAACATAATCCATCTCACGTATATCTTAAATGGTACTGTACTTACGTATGTTAGTTAAAATTTTAGAAGACTCGGACTATTTGATCAACAACAATTTCCAATGTGATTGTGATTGTGATTTGTGATTTGTGATTAAGATATCACTGGATAACAAAGGAAGTTTAGAGGTACATGTATATGCTTCTCTTCTAGTAGTTTTGAAATGCTTTTCGATGTCTCACAAATGTAAGGTTTCTTTATATATATACTTGATGGTATCTAGCGTATATGGGGCTAATCTAGTACATTCAGACGCTCCGGTGTTGGCTTTCTACTTGTGATGCTTTCATATCAGTTTTCTTTTTGCGATGTATTTCTAGTGTAGGATTCGACAACCTACAACCTGATTACTAGCACGGATAACTCGACCACGAAGATGACACACGCACAGCAGATATGTAGTTGACAGAAAAGAAGAAAATAGCACACAAGGTAATATCCCTAATCGACTATTGATTAGTATTGAAAGAATGACGTACAAACCCCTTCCCCCCTCACCTCCTTTTATAGAGATGAGGGGGAAGGAAAAACCGACTCCAATATGGACTCATAGTCGGCTGTTACAAAGACACGGGTTGGGCTTGGGACACAAGCCAATCAACCGACTCATACATAGCTAATAGAGTTTAACACTAAGACCCCTAGACTTATTCATAAGCTAATATAGAGACTAATATTGTAACAATTTCCACCTTAGGCTTTATATTAGCCTACACCGACGCTCAGCAACTCCAAGCAATGCTGAAACTTAAGTCCAGGTACCACCTTCGTCAAGGCATCCGCAGCATTGTGTTCAGTACCCACCTTCAGAACTTCAACCGTCTTTGCTTCCAAGACCTCTCTGATAAAGTGATAACGCACATTGATGTGCTTAGTCCTTTCATGAAAAACATGATTCCGCGATAAGTGAATCGCACCTTGATTATCACAATTAACTGCCACAGTGTTAAGCTCCACGCCCAACTCTTCCAAGAGTCCCCTTAGCCAAATAGCTTCCTTCACAGCCTCCGTAAGAGCCATATACTCCGCCTCTGTAGTTGAAAGAGCCACCACGTGTTGTAGCGTTGCCTTCCAGCTTACAACACATCCCTGTACTAAAAACGCGTAACCTGTGATCGACCTACCTTTATCCGGATCCTTTGCGTAGTCTGAATCAACAAAACCTGTTACGTCCACATGGTTGCCATGATTTGTCCCAAACACCAAACCCACGTTTGCAGTACCCCGCAAATATTTCAAAATCCACTTCACTGCTTCCCAATGATTTTTACCTGGATTCGCCAAATATCTGCTAACAACACTTACTGCATACGCTATGTCTGGCCTCGTGCACACCATCAAGTACATTAAGCTCCCAACCGCATTTGAATACGGCACCTTACTCATCCTTTCAACATCACAATCCCTAACCGGACAATCCTTCAACGACAGCTTGAAGTGCCCACCCAATGGCATCTGAACCGATTTCCCATTGTCTATTCTAAAATTATTTAAAATCTTAGAAACATACCCGGATTGTGACACCCTCAGAATCTTGCGACTCCGATCCCTGATGATCTCCATACCAAGAATCTTCTTTGCTTCCCCGAGTTCTTTCATGTCAAACTCCTTATTAAGCAAAGACTTGATAGACCCAATCTCAGCCTTGCTTTTACAAGCAATCAGCATATCGTCTACATATAACAGTAGATAGATATACTCACCTGGTGCATAACTCCTGTAATATACGCAGTTGTCGTAACTGCTACGCTTAAACCCGTTGCTCAGCATGTACTCATCAAACCTCCTATACCATTGCCTAGGTGACTGCTTCAAACCATAAAGAGATTTCTTTAACAAACATACCTTGTTACCTTGTTCATATCCTGGTGGCTGCCTCATGTAGATCACTTCTTCAAGATTTCCATGTAAAAATGCCGTCTTTACATCAAGCTGCTCCAGCTCATAATCTCTACACGCAGTCAATGCAAGTATAACCCGGATAGATGTGTGTCGAACTACCGGAGAAAATACTTCATTGTAGTCAATACTTGCCCTCTGTGTGAATCCACGAGCCACCAACCTAGCCTTGTACCTAGGCTTTTGAACACGTTCAATCCCTTCCTTTATCTTGAACAGCCATTTGCAGCTCACCAGCTTTTGCCCAGCTGGATGATCTACTAACTCATAGGTCTTATTCTTTCTCAGAGAATCCATCTCTTCATCCATAGCAGCTTTCCACTTAGAACTATCTTCACAAGCAACTGCCTCCTGGTATGTCAATGGTTCATGAGTATCTTCTTCCTCTGCTGCAGCAAACGCGTAAGCAGCCATATTACTCTCATCTCGAAACCTCAAAGGTTTCGTTCTTGTCCTTGGCTCTCTATCCCGAACCAACTGATAATCTGTGAGATCCGGTGTTTGATCATGATCCTGATCCCCTGCATCTTCATCATCGCCATCTTCCTGATCATCTGTCTGATCTTCCTCAAGCGAATGATTATTTAACCTTTGCAGTTCCACCTCAACCTGTAGTTCCTCAACAGACTTATCAGTACCTGCACCAGAATCCTTCAATGTGTCTTTGTACATGACACTTTCATTGAAGACCACGTTCCTGCTAGTGACTATTTTAGGTGATTCATTATCAAGCCTATATAGCCTGTACCCCTTCACACCTTCAGGATACCCCAAAAGAACGCATTTTACCGCTCTCGGCTCGAGCTTACCTTGTTTAACGTGTGAATATGCGACACAGCCGAAAATCCTCAACATCCCATAATCACTTGGATGTCCCGACCACATCTCCATAGGTGTCTTTTTCTCAATCGCTGTCGATGGTGACCTATTGATAAGATATGCGGCCGTACATGTCGCTTCCGCCCAGAAGGTCTTGGGCAATCCAGACTGAATTAATAAACAGCGTACCTTATCCATGAGAGTTCTATTCATCCGTTCTGCTAATCCATTCTGCTGCGGCGTCCCAGCAACTGTCAAATGTCTAGCAATCCCACTCTCTGTGCACAACTGTTCAAACTCCCGGTTACAGAACTCAAGACCATTATCTGTCCTAAGCTTCTTAACCGTCCTCCCAGTCTGATTTTCTACTAACTGCTTCCACTCTTTGAACTTTCCAAATGCTTCGTGTTTGAACCTGAGAATATAAACCCATACCCTCCTGGAATAATCATCAACAATAGATAAGAAATACCTCTTACCTCCTAATGATTCCACCTGAGACGGACCCCATAAGTCTGAATGAACATAGTCTATCACTCCCTGAGTAGTGTGCCTTCCTACACCGAAACTGACTCGATGTGACTTTCCCAGAACACAATTCTCACAAAAATCGAGCTTACCTAGACTCTTCTTTCCAAACAGCTCCTGCTTTTCTAGCACCTGAAGTCCCGCCTCACTGATATGTCCCAGTCTTTTGTGCCAAACCTGCGCAAGACTGTCTTTTTCTTCAACACTAGCATTAAGCTCACCCGCCACTGCATGGCCATCCAAAGAGTATACGCAATTATCCCTTCGGGTTCCAGATAAAATAACCCTGGAACCATTAATCACCTTGATTTTGCCCGACTGCAATTTTACGGTATATCCCTCTTTTTCAAGAGTTCCCAGCGATATCAAGTTTCTTTTCAATTCAGGAATATACCTGACATTGTGTAACACAAAACTTGACCCATCTTTCAGTTGTACCCTTACCTTGCCAATACCTCTGATCTTGCACTCCCTGTTGTCACCCAACAGTACCCTGCCCCCATCGCATTCCAGAAAATCAAAAAATAAATCTAACCTGGGTGTCATGTGGTATGAACCTCCTGAATCCATGATCCAATCTAGCAGAGCCTCTGCACTCATAACCATCATCACCTCAGAACCGTCATAAATCGAACCACTGGAGCTTGGCTGATCATCTTTCTTGACGAAACCATTTGACTTCTTGCGATTATTCTTTGGACAGTTTCTCTTCAAGTGCTCCTCAGACTGGCAAATATAGCACTTGAGTCTTCCACCTCGAGACTTCGATCTTGACTTTCCCCTAGACTGATGCGAATTCCTGCGATCAGTTCTTCCCCTCACATATAACCCTTCACCATCATCCCCCTTCGCCTTAGACCTTTCTTTGATTTCCTTTGAATTCAGTGTGGCCATCACATCCTCCAAAGTCAAAGCTTCCCGTCCATAAAGCAAGGTATCCACAAAGTGTTCGTATGATGCTGGTAAAGAAGTGAGTAATAATAAAGCAAGATCTTCATCCTCGAATTTTACCTCAATATTTGCTAAATCAAGAACGATTTTGTTGAACTCATCTATATGCTCGGAAATCGTACGTCCAGCCGGCATGTAGAATGTATACAACTTCTTCTTCAGGAACAACTTGTTGGCCAAGGACTTTGTCATGTACAAAGTCTCAAGCTTGGACCAAACCCCCGCTGCAGTCGTCTCCCCGGTAACCTCTCTCAGTACCTTGTTACCTAAACACAAAATCATGGCACTGTGAGCTTTCTTGTTTAGCTCAGCTTTCGCTGTAGCATCCATATTTGCGGGTAAAACCTCCAGAGCTGCTTCACATCCATGTTGGATTAATAAAGCACGCATCTTGACTCTCCATAACCCGAAATCACCAGTTCCATCGAATTTCTCGATTTCAAACTTGGCTCCCGTCATTCTTTAATCCCTTTATTAATTTGCTAAACCTTGTGAAAAAACCTCACAATCACAAACTAACAAAGTCCCTTGTGCAATACCCTCTTAATTAATAACACTTTTGTTTTCTAAATAATAAAAACAACAAAAGAAATAAAATAAATAAACAAAGTCCCTGTTGTTTATTTAAATATCCTATTCCCTTTTACCTTTGACTTTTTCATTCATAAAGAAAACAGATCTGGTAGCCTTCTTCTTCCTCTTTACCACGACAAAAAAAAAAAATAAATAAACCAATCGACCAGAAAAACTTGTCGATCAAAAAAAAACCAACAAACCCTTATCTGGCGATCGAACCTCCTGCTGCTCCTTCTTGTTGTTCTAAACCGAAACCCTTCAATCGATCGATCCTAGTAACCAGCAAACCCGCGAACCTGGCTCTGATACCACTTGTAGGATTCGACAACCTACAACCTGATTACTAGCACGGATAACTCGACCACGAAGATGACACACGCACAGCAGATATGTAGTTGACAGAAAAGAAGAAAATAGCACACAAGGTAATATCCCTAATCGACTATTGATTAGTATTGAAAGAATGACGTACAAACCCCTTCCCCCCTCACCTCCTTTTATAGAGATGAGGGGGAAGGAAAAACCGACTCCAATATGGACTCATAGTCGGCTGTTACAAAGACACGGGTTGGGCTTGGGACACAAGCCAATCAACCGACTCATACATAGCTAATAGAGTTTAACACTAAGACCCCTAGACTTATTCATAAGCTAATATAGAGACTAATATTGTAACATCTAGCTACTTGCTTTTTTAATGAAAAATTATTTGCCTTTTAGAAAAGAAAACTATAGAATAAATTAAAAACTAGGTCACCATGTCAACCCGTCCATGATCTAATAATAAATCAATTTACACGACAACCTATTTCATCCATTAGTATGTTAACTGCGATACGGAACTCAATCTCGGCTTACAACTTTAGGTGGTTAAAAATGTGCAGGTATTAAGATTCTCAAATTGATCAAGTAGATTTGTCATATTTAGGTTGGGTCTGTGAATCCCTGATCCATCAACCTAAACCTGACTGAATTGTGACCCCTACGCTCGGCCGGTGCTCCTTTCTCAAACCAGAACAACTATGAACGTTAGGGAAGATAAGGGAGGATCACCTGAGCGAACTGACCGAAGGGACGTAGCTAATAAGTTCATGTACATTTACTTGTACGTGAAATTCATTTCAACAGAAACTTTAATATAACAAAAAAACATATCATATCAAAATAACAGACCAGTGACATTATAGAACTAAAAAACTGACATAAAATAGTAAGTTGATCGAATATATCCAAACTAGATGCCGACATATTGCAATATTAAACTGTACGCACAACCTCTGTTGTACCCCATATTCAACCAAAAAGTCAGTAACGATTCCAGAAAACATATAACCCTAAAACAAACCATTATTTGAAGAAGGCAAACAGTCAGTATATAAAATCGACTTAATTTCCTCTTGCTCATCATAATCACCACCATAACCATCTTCCATCACTTCATAGCCTGCATGACTGCTAGAACACGAAGACGACAACTGTGTAGTAACATTTGATGTCGATGAATTAGTCACTGATGGCGCCGACCCCATTGTCTTCCTCTTTTTGTAATTCGCTTTGAAACACGCTTGTCTTAATCTTTTCGTGTTGTCCTTGAGTTGTAAATCAGGGATTTCTTCCAGCTTCCTCTTTTCTTCCTCCAGTCGCCCTATTACTTCCTGTATCTTCCCTTCAGCTCCATTTGCACTTGCTTTCCCTTCCTATTTCATGAGCAGCATGACAGCAAATCAGCTTACATTTTAGTACTAAAAATGCAGTCGTTGGGCTAATAGTGATACCCTTTGATTAAACTTAACATGGGTAAATGATAAAAATAAAACTTTTGTAAAAAAATGAAGTCTAACCTGAACATTGTTGATTAAAGTTTGTATACTCATAAGTTTTCGATGAGGCCAACGACGAATACCCAATTCTCGACACCGTTTCTTCAAAAGAGTTAATCCAACATTAAGCTCTTTTGAAGCTTGTGTTATGGGCATGTAAAAGTATTGTGCTATTACCTCCCTACTCAACGTCATTCGTGACTCATAATTAAAACTCCTACCACTGTGATTACCATTTCCATTATCACCTTCCTTTTCATCCTCTTTCTTTTGTTCACAGCACCCAAAATTCACCATATTCATCTCTTCGTTATTATCGTTAACATTGATCATCGCTGGTTGAGTTTGATAAGAAAACCCTAATGAGTTCATTGGGTACGTTTCTTGATTTGGAAACCCAAATGAATTCATTTCGTACATTTCTTTGTCTGGAAACCCTAACTCGTTCATCGTGTACATTTCTTGATTTGGAAACCATAATTCATTCATTGTAGACATTTTTTGATCATGTAACCCTAATACACATAAAGATCACATAAACAAGATCATAAAATTAAAAGATGAAATACTTTTCGAGTTTATAACACACACGCATGATCAGAAATCTTTATAACCTGATAAGACATCGATCGACGAAAACATTGGATTCGGTGACACAAAATCCATCATGTTATAAGTAGCATGATCATCAAGAAAATGACCTTGTTGCACATGCATCAAATCATAAGGACTGCAAAGAACACGATATTTTACAAAGTTTTTCATTGTTGAATTCATGATGAAATGATCATAAAATAAGATGAAGAATTACCTTAAATCAAGAGGAGGCAATTGGTGTTGAAATGAGTAAAATTCATCTTCATTGGGTATGATTTCATGGTTTGACCAGCATTCTATTTCCAATGCATTTTGACTTTCCATGACTGCATTTGACTTACAAAGATGATGCAATGTATTGTGTTTCTGATTTTTGTTTTTGTTTTTTGGAGAGATATATAGGAAGTGGAGAAGGTTAAAGTGATTATGGTTATAGTAAATAAGTAATTAATGGTTGGTTCGTTAATGTTAATTATGTGTTAAATGTTTATTTTTCTTGATATTAATGTGAAAAATGTGAAAGTAATTAATTACTTAATCAATGTTGATGAAGATCATGCGCCGTCCTGTATTCAGTTGATAATTGGTTTGAGTCTAAACTCTAAAGTTTGGAAAAATATAGATATAGATAACATTTGGATTATATTTGTAAGGGTAAAAGTGAAAAATTACCAATATGCTTTTTAAGATGTACCTAAATGATAAACGTATAAATTTAAGTAACAACATGCTACACCTAAGTTCAAATTATATACCTAAGTGATAAACATTTCATCATCTTCTTCTTCTACATTTTCAAATCCAGATTCCGGCCACCACCTCCGTCTACCGACCACCATCTCTTGCCGGAAGAAAATTATACATTATATTTAGCCTTTACCCTTATTTAACCTCATCGTCTATCCCCTAAATTAAACAAATCCAAACAAAACCAGAATTTCTAATAAACAAATCCAAACAATTGCTATCGAGAGATCTTGATATACGAACAAACAAGACCAAGATGCTTCACACGATACTCATTAATAATCAAACAAAAGTTGCAAAATAATCAGAACCTACAACCACCGAAGTGAAATTAATTCCACTGACCCATTACTAACCACAAGATTTTCACTGTTTTCAAAGATCGATGGATGATGGGTTGTACTTAAGAAGCTTATAAACCCGAGATTTTGAGTTCGAACCTTTTTGGTTCAAAAAACTTGTTCAAAAATCGATGATGGGTATGAACAGATTTAGCAATATCGATTTTTATGGGTTTTTCTCAGAAATATTGATTTTTATGTAGCATAAAGGATAAAGGGTTTTTGCTAGTATGAACAGGTGAGGAAAAGAATGAAGGATTGTTGAAATATTTTTTTCACATGAGGTGATTTTTGTAGTTGCTGAAGATCTTTTACAGATTGTTGACAAATTAGTGTTGTTTTGTTGTTGTTGGTTGTTGAAGGATTGGGACAGATTTAGCAATTTTTGGTTATTTGTTGATGCGTTGTTGTTGGTTTGACTTGATGTTGATTGAGTTGATGTTGGTTATGATATTGTAGCCTTGTTTTTCTTGGTGGGTGTTGCGGGTTAAACATGTCGGATACGGTGGGTGGTAGTCAGCGACGATGGCCAGAATCTAGAGTTGAAAAGGTAGAAGATGAAGTTGAAGAACAAGGGTATTTTTGTCAAATCACGTGCAAAGTTATTCATAATGGCACAAAATTTGAACTTAGGTGTAGTATGTTGGTATTTAAATGGACATGTTTAGCATTTAGGTATATATGAGAAGTCATTTTTGACTTTTACCCTATTTGTAATCTACATAAAGTTATACCGTTAATATCAATAAGGGGTGAAATATTTTTGAATATTATGTGTATATGTAAATTGAAAAATAATGGCCTAATCATGATGTGAAGAAATGAATGAAGTATTTATATTTGAGGGAGTTACATGAAAGACATAATATCTTGAACTCGTATGAAATTGTAAAATAGTGGCGATAGTGGGCATTAACTACATCTAATCATGATGAATAGTTTAATAATTACTAATTGATGTAAGTTACTCCCACCGTCCGGTTGGATTTTAAATATCTTGACATTCAAATAAATAAATAAACATCAAAGCACGTAATAGTGGAAGCAAGGATCTAATTTAACACATAATAGTATTACCGACTATTAAATAAGAAACGTACCGGTATGATCCTAGCAAGAACAAGGATCAAATCTTCTTTCTCCTTCACTTGAACAATCAAACGGATTAACGTGGAACCCCTTGCCGTTTTGTTCCACAATCCAAGATTAATTACTAAAGTAAGTAATTAACGAGCTCTTGTACACACGTACTATAAGCGGCTAACGAATGGTGCTAGCAATTGGACATAAGAAAACCAAACTAACTTTGTTTACTTGAAAAGCTATGGATCGACTATCCCTAAGGTATAGATCGACAGGATTTTAGAGCAAGGAGAGGAGAGGACAATTTTAGGGTTTAATAACAATGCACTAGCAAAAAACCCTAAGCCTAATGCCTTGGTATTTATAGGCAAACCCTAAACTTGGAGCAAAAGAAACTGAATGGGTTGGGTTACCCATTAGGCCGACCGACCCAAGGGTTATGGAAACCCATAGAACCGGCCACCCCATCTAGATGGGTTCTAGATCCTTCCAAGTCCCTATTTTCACCAATAGTCCTTCTACTATTTACTTAGCGACCGTTAGTCAATTCGGTTAATCACTTAACGTCCGTTATGTATCATTTCGTGTCCAAATAATTAAAATACATAACTATTATATATATATTAATTATTTACGTTAGTCATTCATACGTAAAGTGTGCAATCCCTCGAACCCGAGTTCGAATCTAGTCATACACGATAATATTTTTCCATTTAAACTCTAACAGCTCCCACTTGAAAATCTATTAAAAGTGTAATGACATTGGTTAGCGTCTAGCAACACGCCAATGCCCCCAGAACAACTCGGGTGGTGGTTCTCCTGGAAAAAACCATTCGATGATTCATCATCATACTTATCTTTTTGCTTCTAATACTACATAAATAAAGATATGGATCTAAGTCATTCTTTATTAATAATTCTGTTTCTCGTTGTTTATGATTAAATAAGATTACCAAATCTTCTGAACCATTCAGGGGAGATCTTGGGTGTGGCCACACAAACATCTTACCAATCCTACGAGGGGCCCAGCAGTATTAAACTCCAAACAGTTTGAAGGAACAAATTCTATCTTGACTACGAGCATAACTCATGCACTTCGCAACGCTTCTGAAAACAATCCTTATAGCTACCAGTTACGTATAGCGGTAGATTGAATCACAGAAATGCACTACATGCATGACAGTTATCTGGCATCTCAAGTCTGAGGATAACTATATACTCATGATTTACTTGATGACAAGATCCATAAAGTAAACTCATGTCGGCGGGATAAAGTCCTATACTCAAACATTTTGAATATCATGTGAAATTGGCATGACAACGCATCAATATACTTTCAAGTATATTATACCAATACTCATATTTACCTTAATTTAATGATATTCCCATATCATTAACTGGCAACGGACAATTTAGAATATATAAATATATTCAAGGATATAAACATGCAAATATAGGATATATTATTAAGAAAATGATAACAAAACATAACCATTATTTCATTCCATTAAAATTAATAATTGTTTTACAACATCCCAATATCCAAAGACTAATCACATATATGTATGAAACTACTAGCTAAATGAAGTCCTATACCATTAAAAAGTTCTTTAAGCTTTCCTCCGGGTAGAGCCTTCGTTAATGGATCTGCTAAGTTGTTATCTGTGTGAACTTTGAGTAATTCGATCTCGCCAATATCCACTTGTTCCCTAACATAGTGATATCGAATCGGGAAATGTCTGGTGCCTTTCATGATTCCAGGTTCATTGGCAAATGTAATTGCGGCTGAATTGTCACAATACATTTTTATAGGTCTTTCGATTTAGGGCATAACTCCAAGCCCTGAAACGAACTTCCTAATCCAGACTACTTCCATTGCAGCTTCTGAGGCAGCAATATACTCGCTTTCTATAGCAGACATCGCAATAGTGCTCTGCTTCTTGCTCTTCCAATCCACAGCTCCTCCATTGATGACAAAAATGTAACCTGTCTTAGACTTCGTATCATCTTTATCACACTTCTAGGATGCATCGCAGTAACCTGTAACACACAGTTCTGCTTCTGGATTTCCCCCATACACTAAAAACATATCCTTCGTAGCTCTCAAATACTTGAGAATATGTTTCACAGCCGTCCAGTGGAGTTCACCTGGATTCTGCTGATATCGACTGGTAATGTTCTGAGCAAACGCCACATCGGGCCTTGTACATCTCACTGCATATATAATAGATCCCACAGCCGAAGTATAAGGGACTCTACTCATGCGTGCCTCCTCTTCAGGAGTTGAAGCACAAGCTTTGCTACTTAAGCCATGATCTACTTGCATTGGCAAAAATCCCTTTTTGGAACTTTGCATATTGAATCTCTTCAATATCTTGTCAATGTAAGCACTTTGACTTAAACCAATTAATCGCCTTGATCTATCTCTATAGATCTTGATTCCCAGAATGTATGATGCTTCCCCTAGATCTTTCATGGAAAAACATTTCCCAAGATAGGCTTTCATCTTATTCAAACTTGGAATGTCTTTACCCATGATCAATATGTCATCGACATATAGAACTAGGAAAATAACACCACTCCCACTAGCTTTGTGATATACAAATGGCTCATCAAGATTCTGAGTAAATCCAAACTTTTTGATTTCTTCGTCAAATCTTTTATTCCATTGACGTGATGCTTGCTTCAATCCATAAATGGATCTTTGAAGTTTTCATACACTGTTTGGATATTTTGGATTCACAAACCCCTCAGGCTGCGCCATATAGATGTCTTCATCTAGACGACTGTTCAAGAATACGGTTTATACATCCATCTGCCAAATCTCATAATCATAGTATGTAGTTATGGCTATGAGAATCCTAATAGCCCTAATGTTAGCTACAGGAGAAAAGGTCTCCTCGTAGCCAACGCCATATGTTTGAGTAAAGCCTTTAGCTACCAAACGGGCCTTATAGGTTTGTACATTGCCATCCATGTCAGTCTTCTTCTTGAAGAGCCACTTACTCCCAACTACCTTGGCATTGGGAGGAAGGTCTACTTCAATCCAGACTTGATTGTCTTTCATGGATTGCATTTCCCCATTCATAGCAATCTGCCATTTATCCTTTTCAGGATCATTCATGGCAGCTCTATAATTAGCAGGCTCTCCAAGGTCCCCTAATATAGTTTCCTCAACCTCTACGTTAAGACATAGACGTTCAGGTGCTTTCACAGTCCTTGCGGATCTGCGAATGGGAATCACATCAACTTCAGGTGGAGGACCCAGACTATCTGGTTCCACAGGAAGTTCACTAGTGTTTTCAGAAGGTAATGTATCCTCTTGATCATCTTCCAGATCATAGAGCCTCCCACTGAATTCTTGAGATATTAGATCTTTTTCAAGAAAATCTGCATATCTGGCAACAATTACCTTTTGTTCAGGTGGAAAGTAAAAGTAGTAACCCATCGTTTCCTTTGGGTATCCTACAAAGATACATTTAACAGATCTTTGTTGGAGTTTATCAGCTGAGTCACGTTTAACAAACGCCTCGCAACCCCAGACCTTAAGATAAGACAAGTTAGGCGTTTTCCCAAACCATAACTCATAGGGTGTCTTATCCACCTTCTTGGTTGGAACCATGTTTAATATGCTAATCGCAGATTCCAAGACATAATCCCAAAAGGATAACGGCAGAGTAGTAAGATTAAACATAGATCGCACCATATCTAATAATGTACGATTCCTTCTCTCAGATACACCATTTTGTTGTGGAGTATATGGAGATGTGAGATGCTGAACAATTCCATTCTCACTTAGATAATCTTTAAACTCCTGACTAAGGTATTCACCATCTCTATCGGATCGAAGAGCTTTAATCTTCTTTCCTAGTTGCAATTCTACTTCAGCTTTAAAAACCTTAAATGTTTCAAATACCTCATGTTTTATGTTTAAGAAAATAAACATAACCATAACGGCTGAAATCATCCGTGAAGGTTAAGAAGTAGCTAGCACCTCTCTTTGACGTATGTCTAAGTGGTCCGCACACATCAGTATGTATTAAACCAAGAAGATCATCAGCCTTTTCAATACGGTTATTAAAAGGTTTCTTGGTCATCTTCCCAGATATACAAGATTCGCACTTATTAAATGATTCATCATTGATATCTTTCAAAAGCCCATCACGTTGCAGCTTTTGCATGCGAGTCTTGCCTATGTGGGCAAGTCGACAATGCCAAAGATAAGACGAATCCAAGACATTCTTGACTCTCTTATTGTTGATGCTATACATCAAATTATAATCACTATGTTCATTCATATTAATCTCAAACACACCATTTACAGCAATCGCATCAAAGTAAAAAACATTATTTAATGAAACAAAAATCTTATTGCCAGAAATAGTATGATGAAATCCCAAATTCAACAAAAAAGCATAAGAAATAACACCTCTAACAATAGATGGTGAATAATGACAATTATTTAAATTCAGTATCAAGCCCGAAGGCAAAACTAATTCAAAAATTCCTATGGCTTCAACTGCTGCTTGTGCACCATTGCCCACTTGCAGAAATTGCTCCCCATAGGCGAGTCTCTTTTGCACTCTAAATCCCTGTAGCGTATTACAAATGTGAATACCGCATCCAGTATCATATACCCAGGAATTTAATTTACGAGTTAGTGAAAATAATTCAATCATAAAGAAATTACCTGAAGTACTGGCTTGCCCAGTCTCACCCTTCAGCTTTTTCTGTCGCAACTCCTCGAGATAAAGAGGACAGTTCCTCTTCCAGTGTCCAGTCTCGTGGCAGTGATGACAACCTTGATCCTTCTTATTGGGATTAGGCTTGTTCTTCTTGGGGGGCTTCTTAGGTTCAGGCTGATAAGACATAACTTGTTTACCCTTATCAACAGCTTTACCTTTCCCCTTATTATGCGGTTTTGGTTTTTGAACCCTACCCCTCTGTATTGCTAGTACTTGTGGAGTAGGAGCCTTATCCTTGCCCAGTATACCCTTCTCATAATCAATGAGCATTGCGAGTAATTCAGTTATTGTCTTCCCCGAGCAATGCATGTTGTAATTTCGAACAAAACTCTTAAAGTCCTTGTTAAGGGACCTATTGATTAAGTTCACATAAACATTGTCGGTTAAGACATAACCCATAGTATAGAGACGATTGATGTAATCTTTCATCAGCAGCACATGATCTCGCACGGGTTTACCTTCCTCTTGCCTAAAGCTATGAAATTTATCGATCAAATCATAAAGTTCGACAGCTGGAGGTACCTCATAGGTTTTCTGGAGTTCTTCAAGCATATCTTTAGGAAAGTAATGCTCAAACTGTTTTTGAAACTTTGGCACCATGCTATTTAGCATTAAGCATGCTACCTCATTATGCAAATCGAACTCCTTTTGCCAATCAGCTTTGACCTCATCAGATGCATCATCAGCTGGTTACGTAGGGCAAGGCTTAGTCAAATAATCAAGCTTCTTGGTCACTCGCAGGACAATCCTCAAGGACCGATGCCAATCATTGAAATTAGGCCTAGTCAGTTTTTCCCTCTCAAAGTGAGCTTTGAAAGCGGAACCAGCAGAAGTGTTGTCGGGTTGAGCCATTTCTACAGAAATAAGTTCAAATATTAGTATTTTCGATAATACACTTTTCAAGAAAAGAAAATTACCCAGGAAATACAATATAACCATTTAATTCTCTTGAAAATTAGGATCCAACTTTTCATAGTTCCACTACATCAGTTGATCTGCTAGTAGTGAAAGTACAAAAGATGGTAACTTGTCGTACAATAATCGGCAAAACAATTTCCGACTCCTAGAAAGTTATGGGAATTACATTTGCCAAACAATTTGCAATGTAAGCATGTTTCTTCCCATCTCATGCTTTAAGTCTCAAGGTCTCACTTATAACTTAATTAAGTCGTCTAATTTAGAAACATGTAAATTCACATAATTTTATCACATCAGTTGATCTGCTAGCAATAAAAGTATGTAATTTACCTTGTCATTAATATCTGTGTCAAGGTCTCACTTACGCCAGATATTAACTTCAAGTGTCTCTTATAATTAGATAGCATGGACTTAAATTTTAAGGGTATTTATTTTGATGTGACAATCAAAAGATGTACAAAGAAGCATGCACTCATCTTTGTATCATAAGTTTTCAAAACAATTTTAATTACCAATTCGCTAAGAGTTAAATCAACAAAGTTTTAATTGAGGCGTTGAGTAACTTACAACTTTGCCTTAAAATGCTTCGTACATATAATGGTGTACTTGGTAAGTCTAATTTGACGCACAGGCGAGCGAAGAGACAGAATGGAGTCTCTTTAAGGCCACAATTTAATGCGAAACCAACCTTATACCCACTTTATAGTTTGTCAAATTAGGTCCGCCGCTTCGAGCATTTGTACAGTTGCATCAATCAATTAAAAGTTTATGATTCTAAGTCTTATAAAATTATGTAGTAAATTATTAAATTGCTAGTCTCGCCTGGGAGCAAATTACCGTGCGAAGCGAACCACTGTCGGCACATAAGACTTAGCAATAAATAATTTACCACATTAAGGTTTCATAGTTATTAGGTCCATTTAATTTTTATACCAAAAATCACCCTCTTTTTGCTTACAATTCAAGAACAATTTAAACAAATAAGACAAGTAATTTTAGCAAAAATTAAATAAACACAAATAACGCATATAATCTTAACAATTAAATCATATAGCCACATGCAAATCTTTTGATAAATCCTATTAATAATCTATATGTGTAATTATTATGTATATAATTAATAAAACTCCCATTGGTTTTCGAGCGCATTGTACCCAATGGACCACAGACGCCAACAATTGGCCGCGTAAGTTTTAATAATTAAATACCACATAGAACATAACTGATTCATTAATTTAATATATTAGGTCTATAGGTGATGTATGAAATGAATTAACAATTAATAATATATACGCAGCGGAAAACATCACCAACAACGGATCCATAGAGTCATATGATCAATCATAATTAAAACAAACAAGTTTTATACCTTTGTAGCATGATCGGTAGAATCGTATGGTCACCTTCACCAATATACACGAACCACCTATGAAACCAAGTGACCAAAGGAGATCACCTCTATGAATGTCCACACTACACTTCACCGTATACCAATGGATGCTAGTCCTTTAACCCGTAACCAAAAAAACACCTTTGAATAAGCAAGATGCAAAAGTGAAAGATCAAAAAAATGAAAACCCTAGGTTTCCTTTTTGTTCGTGCCGTGAAATAGAAGAGAGGGGAGGGAGAGATTTTAGGCAAGTGATAAATCACAATTAAGAGAGAATAATGGTGATTTAATCTTACCTAAAAATCAAAGCAAACCTTCCCTTGAAAGCCTCCCCTAGACCGGCCATTAATGGGCTCCAAATGGGCTATCCATTTGTTGTCCAAGTTCAATAGAATAAGTCCATTACTTAGTCATTAGATGCCCAATAGTGATCCCGAGTTACGTACGGTTATTTATATATCGTAAAAACAATAAACACGATATAAAGTGGTACCTCAATGTATATGTGTGTGACCCCATAGGCTCACATATGTCTAGCCATATAATTAGTAATTATGACACGAGCATACTCCAACAGCTCCCACTTGCGACGTCATAATAATCAAGTAATTATACAAGAAATGGTTAGCGTCTAGCAACACGCCAATGCCCCTAGAAATATGTGAGGTTAGTTTCTTAAACGTCTCATTTTAAATGGTTTATATGTCATCCATCCTTTTGTTACAGATACCATGTTGAACATTAGACATGGATCAAATGTCATTCTAATAGTTCAACCATTATGTTTCTCGATATAGATATTGAACAAGATTACCAAGTGGATTAAGATTCATCTTAATCTCGTTTGGGTACGGCCATACAAACATCTGTCCAATTCATCGAGGGGCCCAATAGTATCTAACTCCATAACATGTGGAGGAACAAATCCTGTTTTGACTACACGTGTCATTCACATGCTTCATATCACTCCTGATAATGGCTTTTATAACTACCTTATTCAGGACAGCGTTTAACCATATCAAAGAATGAAATTCCACATATGCAAGACCTACTTGCATCTCAAGTCTAAGGATAAGAGACATAACCACTTGCGAGATTCACTATTGACAACGATCCATGTAGTGAACACTCGTAGGTTGGGTCAATCCAATGTTCATCACAATGAACAATATGTGAGTTTGGCAAATAAATCACCAATACGCTCACATTTGCCTTAATTCGATGATACTCCCGTATCGTCAACTGGCAATGGACAATTTTAGAATAAATAAATTATTCATGGATTAAACATGCAAATATAGAACACAGTAGTATAAATGAAGACGATCATACCAGGTATATCAATTCATTATATAATATGACTGCTTACAGTTCCATTATCCAAATACTAAAAACAGATATGCATAGGACTACTCATAGGTCGGAATCCGATGTTCCCACCATGATCGAATCATGTTGTACAAGACAACAAGTAGTCATCTGGGTAAACTTTGAGAATACTTGTTTCAAAACTCATGAAAGGTTTGAATGATGATTGTCCTTTGTATGTGTGCATTCAAGTACAAGATGAGTATTGCAACAATACATTCCATAGGGTGTTTGAAGCCAGCAAAACACCTATATTAGACAGTCATCTGAACAGTTTCTCAAACTGTAAAGTATTCTTATTCTTTTAATGTATAACGCATTAATGCTCTCAGTCGAGCACATCTAGTCAGCAATGTCATCATTCATTATGACATCCTACCACGACTAGGGTTGAGCATCATCTCTGTTGAATAAGCATTAGTGTATGCAAACAAAACAGAGCTCCTCAAATATCCGTAAACGTTTGAACATATCTTTGGTACTTTGTAGGTCCATTATAATGTTCGTTTAACAATTATCTAATGACTTTCACTTAGATATTTGTTATTATCAACTCATCTTGCATTCATGCAAATGATATATATAGTCCAATGCGTAATATGACTTACATGATGAATCCTTTAGTCGAACCTAAGATTTCCATTCATGTGTTCAATCTCATCAAGTGAGATTGATCATTGAGACTCCCCTCAATAACGTGTCATATTGTGCTTAGACTTAATAACCGCTTATGTTTATTTTAATAAACATATACATAACAAGGTTGTATGTCTTATTTTATAAATCCCTCAAGAGAAACTTCATTCCAAGCTAAGGATTAAAGTCTAGCTTAGATGGAATATTGTTTCTAATATGTTAATGACATATGAGATTTAAGAAAATAAATACAGTGCTCCAACTTGCTCTCAGTATACTTAGGAGTAATCTTATTAATCAAAATCAAATTAATGATT
This sequence comes from Artemisia tridentata subsp. tridentata, assembly GCA_021014915.2. Taxonomy (NCBI): domain Eukaryota; kingdom Viridiplantae; phylum Streptophyta; class Magnoliopsida; order Asterales; family Asteraceae; genus Artemisia; species Artemisia tridentata. The sequence continues at coordinate 403,178,058 of CP139509.1, read as the reverse complement.
TTATAATTAACTTAAGATCTCTGCTCCTAGATGCATGATCTAATCCACACATGGATTCTTTTATCTTGTATACGTAATAAAGATTATATGGATTCATAAACCCTTTTGATTACTCATCGTCCTCGCAAAGGTAATCAACAAGAAAAGTGTTTTGATATCCTATTGTCATATTTCATTTACATGAAAACAGGTATGACAATTAATCATCTTTATACATTTAACGTTTGTAGGTAGGAAGATTTAGTCATAGTCAATTTCTTGAGTACGAGTAAACTCCTTTTACTGTGCGTGCATTAAATGTGTGTACAATTTTGTCCTTTTGATTGGTAAGAGATCAATCAAGCTCCATGAGTGATTGTCTTTCAAGGACTGCATCTTAACATTCATAATTTTGAGCTATTCATCAGATTCAAGGTCTGATAATGCATCTCTATAGTTAGCAGGTTCACTATGATCCTCTAACTTATATCCCTTAGCATTGATATAAAAAACTATATCATTCAGGTGCAAGAGGTATCCTTACGGATTTATGAATGAGAGATATCAATCTATGGTTTAACATATGCATGTTCAACCTTAGTATGATATTAGCAAGTGTATTCAGAAGGTTGCTCTTGAATATCTTCAAGATCTAAAGGTGCTCCCACTTGCTTTTGTGTGTAGAGACTAATCTCTAGACACTTAGCATCTTGAGCAACAATAAATTGTTTTCAAGTGGGTCATCCAAAATACATCGTTAGTTCTTGACTCTAGTTTGTTAATTACTTACTCTTAGGTAGTTAACAAATTCAGAACTTCAATCAAGACATAATGAGATTCATCCCATGCCATAATACAGTGGTGTCTTAAATTCCTTCTGGGTTGGAACCATATTGAGTGTACACTTGGCACATTCAATTTCTAACCTTGATAGCTTTGGAGGTAAGACAGTTTAAGTCATCAAAGATCAAACAATATCAATAGTGTTTGATTTTCCATGATGAACATACCATAAAGTTGTGGTATTCCATGAGGACTGATGTTGTGAGACTATCACACAACTCATTAGATGAACTTATACCTTTTGGCTTACATATCTGCCAACCAAGTCAAACCAGATGGCGTCAATAGTAATTTTAGCTTACTGCATACTTTACTTCATGTGCATGTTTTGACTAGAAAACATAAACATTTATTATACGTCGTAAGTGTACATGTCTTAACAAGAAGACATAACAAATTAACGTCTTACTTTACGTTATAAGTCTTTCAACAACTGACGAAATTGATGTTTGTGTCTTTACAAGAGACCTAAACATATTCAACTAAAGTAATTACGAGCGCCGACACTTGGCCTCAATAGTAAATTCAAGTTAATTTCATACTTCATGATTATGACTTTACAAGAAAACATAATCATATTTACTAAACAATTCAGTGAATATGTTGAAGTAGCTTTTCATGTTATCTTGATATTTGTTCTAATTAGGGCAACATACATTTTATGTGTAGAAGTCCTAGTAGAAGCTTAGTTTCTTATTTTGCAGTCAAGAAAAACCATTGGTCATATTGTTTTATGTTGTACCTTGCACACAATTAAGATTTCTCCCACTTGTGCATGGCACAACATCATGAGAGTATACAGACAACACTACGCTCGTTTGTTTGTATGAGCAATATGACCATGTCTAAGATAACATATGATTTTAGTCAAAATCAAAATATAGATATGTAGAACTTTATCATTTTAATAATGAATCATGCATAACAAGTTTATAGATAATATTTCAGGGAGCAACATCAGGAACGCGACAAGTTATCTTATAAAATTCATGCAATGGTTCTTATATAAACTATGATGCTTAACATGTGGAAAGTAATTTATTATTTCAAGACAATCTGGAAATAAGATGGGCAACTTACAAGGTAATAAAGCTTACAGCTCCCACTGGATTAGACAACATTACATGTGTTTCGTCACCAGTAATATAATCACGTAGCTCCCACTGGATTAGACAACATTTCATGTGTTTCGTCACCAGTGGAGAGTGAGTGGTGATTGGATACTTTCTTTCTTTCTTTGAATATCTACACATTATTGCTAATGTGAGTCACTTTGACAAGTAAACATGTACTTAGGTATTCAAGAAAGTGCATCAAGTTCTAACATATAGATGATGGGCTAGCCATCATTGCTATTTTAACTTGAAAATAGGCATGCATTTCCTCCATACTTGGTCTATTTTACCACAAGGGTATGTAGGACCTTAGTAGGTTTATTGGGTTAAGACAAACTGCTAGGTAATCATGCTAGTAATTGCCTTTACCAATTTTGCGGTTTATTGATATTTTCGTCTTCAATTATTTAAACTCATTTTAGTTTGGTAGCTATAGAAAACGTGTTCTCTAGTTATCCAAATATCTTATATTTCTTCAAGGGTTCAAAACCGAAACTAGGGTTATAAAACAACCTTGAAAGAATAAGATGTGTAACCATACTTAACCGTTTTGACTTTTACAAGACATCACGATTTCTAGAGTAGGTGTTCTATGAGTTTGATTAGAATTAGGAAAATTCAAGTATTCCTATTATGGCTTTTCCTCATAACGAAAAAGGATAGGAACAAGTCTCTTTCTTACAAGGAAAGAACGACTTAGTTTGTCCTTTTAACAAGAAAAGAACAAACTCTTGTTTACGGTTTGTGTTGCATTAATACATTAATCGAATTTACAAAGTTCATTTTTAGTATTTTCGATAATTATCCTTTTGTAATTTAACTACCCCATGTTTACAATTTAAAACAATTGATTTACAAAAGGCTAAGATCCACATTGTGCTTCTACTATCACATCAGTTGATCTGCTAGCAATAGTAGATTCAATTGGTAGGCGACGATCACCAATTGTATTACATGTACAACTCTTAGATCCTTATGGGACTCATGGCATCTAGTGTCAAACAACTAGTGTCATGTAGGCATGTTTGGTCCCATCTTTGCCTCGTGTCAAGGTCTCACCGCTTAACTCGATTAAGTCATCCAATTTGAGAACGTGCGAGAATATATCTAGGTCCCACGCATAGAGAATAGTCACCTTGGGTTACAATTCAACCTAGGTCCCACGCATAGGCAAAAGGTAATTGCAAGTGTTCTCAACAATTGGACGGCATGACTTAAATTTTGACGGGTAAAATTTTGATGTGGATCAAAAATGTGTACGAAAGAAGCATGCATTCATTCTTCGTAGCACAAGTTAAAAACTTTTCTTAACTTAAGTCTAATTATTGTTTTAATTTATGTGTGTCAAGTTGTCCATTTTCAAGACTAATATAAATCCTAAGTGGATTATAATTAAGTTTAGACAATACAATAAATAAATAAACAAACTTAACTAGTTTAAGTGTTATTTAAAAAACAATGATTTTAAGTTTCAAATCTATATTTAAACTTAGTTAAACTAAATCATAAGACTTAGTTCAAATTGGTTTGTGTTTCGTTTCAAGTTTTTAGAAAACAATTTCCGTTTTACATACAATCATAGCATATATAAAACAACCAAACAAACACACAACCACAATATGCAAAGCCTCAACCGATGAAAATCCTATGCTTGGCCTCGTGAGCCATCACGAGAACCAAGAGTCAACTAGGGATATAAACCACAACCACACGGAGGGCTCCCACTTGCCCCAAGACGATCATGGGCAAGTAAAAGCCCATTATGCACATGGAAAATCGATTCTGTCAGCCCAGATTTTCTGTCTTTGAAGGCCCAAACGGCTTAGAAGATGACCTCCTCATGCTTTGGCCCAGTTGACAAAGCTGTTCGCCTATGTCTTGTGAACCTGCACAAAAAAATTCAGCCCAAAATACCTTACCAATCTCCTGGTAATCGCATTTTCCCAGTAGTGTGTCCAGTAGCTACTTTTGTTCCAAAGTCATTGATTCCATGCTTTTGATTACAAAATATATGAAGTAAAATACAACTAATCTACTTCCTATATAATGTAAAAATGCCCAAACAATGGCAAAACCAAAATGAATTACATTACAAAAGTGCCGAAACAATGGCAAATCCCAAAAACAAGAAATCAACCAACAATCACAACATCACAAGGCATAAGTGGTCTAGGTTTTCATCGGCTTTGCATATACACACAATAATACAATAATATTATGATCAAAACAAGTTGTTGGCTAACTCCATGGACAAACATGCATGTATTTGCCATGGATAACAAAATAAATGACAAGAATTAAATTGTTAGCCAACGAAATCGAAGAATTAATTAACAAGAATTAAAACCACGATTGGTACGCGTGTCAAATGGCCATAGGTTCAAAACCCATTGATATTAGGACCTTCTTAACATCATTTTGCCACATAAAATTAAGCCTCATGGGCTAATTTGAAATCATGTTACAAATCTATCAAATTAACGCGTTTAAGGCCATTTTACGGGTACCAAACAAGTATAGCAAACAAAGTATGCATAACAAATGGCCATAGGATTAAAAAGTCCAGATTATTAGACCCCATATGGGTCGACTTATTCCCAAAAAATTAGCCCCCGGGGCTGTTTTGAAAATATACTTTTAAATCCATTAAAAACATGCGTTTTTAGCCATTTTTATGCATACACGATTATCATATGACATCATATGATGGCTCGTGATACCACTATAGGTGATGTATGAAATGAATTAACAATTAATAATATATACGCAGCGGAAAATATCACCAACAACGGATTCATAGAGTCATATGATCAATCATAAATAAAACAAACAATTTTTATACCTTTGTAGCGTGATCGGTAGAATCGTATGGTCACCTTCACCAATATACACGAACCACCTATGAAACCAAGTGACCAAAGGAGATCACCTCTATGAATGTCCACACTACACTTCACCGTATACCAATGGATGCTAGTCCTTTAACCCGTAACCGAAAAAACACCTTTGAATAAGCAAAATGCAAAAGTGAAAGATCAAAAAAATGAAAACCCTAGGTTTCCTTTTTGTTTGTGCCGTGAGATAAGAAGAGAGGGGAGGGAGAGATTTTTAGGCAAGTGATAAATCACAATTAAGAGAGAATAAAGGTGATTTAATCTTACCTAAAAATCAAAGCAAACCTTCCCTTGAAAGCCTCCCCTAGGCCGGCCATTAATGGGCTCCAAATGGGCTATCCATTTGTTGTCCAAGTCCAATAGAATAAGTCCATTACTTAGTCATTAGATGCCCAATAGTGATCCCGAGTTACGTACGGTTATTTATATATCGTAAATAAAATAAACACGATATAAAGTGGTACCTCAATGTATATGTGTGTGACCCCATAGGCTCACATATGTCTAGCCATATAATTAGTAATTATGACACGAGCATACTCCAATAAGGTCTTCCCTAATTTTAGATTTATCTTAAACATGTAGCATATAAAACAAATCCTAATTCATAATTCCTGCATGAAGAATCATGAATTAAACAGGAATGTAACCCTTATTCAAATAAACACATAAACATGTCCTAATTTAGGGTTACAAAACTAACTTTTTAATTAACAAGGGTCGAACCCCCCTCCCCCTAAATTATGGTTCGAATTAATTTTTAGATCTAGTATTAAAACCCTAAAAAAAAATTCGACTAGCATACATGTAAATCCAAATCAAGATTTGATTTTTATTATGTGTTCCGATAATCACAATTACATGTTAAATTGACTCGTGATGCCACTGTTGGATTTTAAATATCTTGACATTCAAATAAATAAATAAACATCAAAGCACGTAATAGCGGAAGCAAGGATCTAATTTAACACATAATAGTATTACCGAATGTTAAATAAGAAACGTACCGTTATGATCCTAGCAAGAACAAGGATCAAATCTTTTTTTTCCTTCACTTAAACAATCAAACGGATTAACGTGGAACCCCTTACCGTTTTGTTCCACAATCCAAGATTAATTACTAAAGTAAGTAATTAACGAGCTTTTGTACACACGTACTATAAGTGGCTAACGAATGGTGCTAGAAATTGGACACAAGAAAACCAAACTAACTTTGTTTACTGGAAAAGCTATGGATCGACTATCCCTAAGGTATAGATCGACCGGATTTTAGAGCAAGGAGAGGAGAGGACAATTTTAGGGTTTAATAACAATGCACTAGCAAAAAACCCTAAGCCTAATGTCTTGGTATTTATAGGCAAACCCTAAACTTGGAGCAAAAGAAACTGAATGGGTTGGGTTACCCATTAGGCCGACCGACCGACCCAAGGGTTATGGAAACCCATAGAACCGGCCACCCCATCTAGATGGGTTCTAGATCCTTCCAAGTCCCTATTTTCACCAATAGTCTTTCCACTATTTACTTAACGACCGTTAGTCAATTCGGTTAATCACTTAACGTCCGTTATGTATCATTTCTTCTCCAAATAATTAAAATACATAACTATTATATATATTAATTATTTACGTTAGTCATTCATACGTAAAGTGTGCAATCCCTCGAACCCGAGTTCGAATCTAGTCATACACGATAATATTTTTCCATTTAAACTCTAACACGTCCCATATTAAATATACAATTTGACTTTTTAAAGTTTCTTTTCTTAACTTTAACTTTAAATATTTTGTTTGTGTAATATAATATTTGATACAAAGTATATGAATAAATTAAGTTTTAAATGTATTTTCATTGTGTATAATTTTTATCAAATACTACATAACACAAGCAAAAATATTTAAAGTCAAATTTGATAAAGAAAGACTTTGAAAAGTCAAACCTGGACATTTAATATGGGACGGAAGGAGTACATTTTTCATCCTATTGCCTTTTGCTGTGAAGATTTATTACAGTGTAATAAGTTATGCGGAGTACGGGAGTAATATTATATGTTTTTTTTTTGAAAGGTGACTTTCAATTTTTGGTTTAGAGAGTCGCACCCGCCACAAAGGCAGACCCTCATCCACCACATACCCAGACTATGTTGTCTGAACCGAGCCCACGCTGGTGTAGTGGGGATTCAACGGCTTCCGCCCGGAAACCGTACTGCCTCCACACGAGAATTCTCGCTGGAGTAACAGCCGGATGAAAACCGGGGCCGGCTCGGATTCGAATCTGCGCAACTAATGGCTCACAGACTCTCCTCTTCATTGCCTAGTACCAACAAAGCATTGTGATCCACCAGTGAAAACTTCCCGATATGGTCACCCATACCGGTACTACTCTCACCTGAGAATGCTTAACTAACTAAGCCTTCCCCAGTGGGCCACAAGCTTGTTGGTAGTAATATTATATGTGGCATACGTATTACATGATTTAGAATTAGTTAAATTTTGAATTTTTAGTTTACAATCCATAGTTAATTAATTTATACATATACAACGCCAAAATAAGGTGCTGTTTAGTTGTAGAAATTTTTTCCTGTTTTTTCGTTTCCAAATTCCTTGAGAAAGGAATGACATTTCTTCTCTAGATAATAGTTGAGAATTTTAAAAACTCGTTTATTTGGAGTTATATTTTTTCTTTTCTAAAAAATGATAAGAAGATTACTTTGGATTGTTACGACGGGCGGTGGCAGCAACGGTGGGTGGTGGCGACGACGGTGGGTGGTGGAGTATGACACGAGATATTAGGGTTAGAATAGTGTATGTGTTTTTTTAGATCCATCTCTTTTTATTGAGAAAAAAATGAGAAAGAAAAAAGTGAGAAGGGTAGAATGCGTTTTTCAATTTCTTAGTTAAACTTTAGAAAATGAATTTTTTTTTTTTAATTGTTGAAAAAAAGTGTGACAAAACATTTTTTTTTTTTTAATTTTCTTATGAAAAATTTCTTAAAAAGATAGGGGACGGAGGGAGTAGTATATTTTTCACTAACTAAACACACCCTAACCTTTCTTACTAATTCAATTAACTGAAAAACAAGCCAAAGCAATTTCATATTTACCCAACTTAAATATCATAATGTTATATTTACCCAAAACATATTTTAAGTATATCGTAAATCATGCATTATTTTGAGTATATATTGTTCATTAACTTGGAAATATTCCGGCATAGTTAGGGTAGTCAAACAAGAAATTACAAAACCAAATCTCGGAACCCCTACAAAGGCATATACAAATTATAACAAAGAACGGGTGTTCACAATTCGCCAATTCGGTATTGAATCACTAAAATTGAAAACCAAGATCCAAATCATGTAATTTTTAAGGTGGTCAAACAAGAAATTACAAAAACAAATCTCGGGACCCCTACAAAGACATCTACAAATTATAACAAAGAACGGGTTGTTCACAATTCGGTATTCAATCACTGAAACTGAAAACCAAATCGAGATCCAAATATTGTATTTTCTTGTATATATCAGTGAAACTTTATTCTACTATAAGTAGCATTGTTTTGTAATTGAACTGAACTGTACTGTCTGATTTAAGGTTAAATTGGGAACGGGAGGCAATCGGTTCAAATCCTGTGTGAACCGGCTGTGACTAAACGGATTCAAATAAGAAGATGACAGGTCACATTCGGTATAAAAAACGAAAATGATACACCGGTGAAAATCACTCAACGTTTTTTTTCCTCTTATCTTGGATGTTGATCATTTGACTACTTTATGTTTGTGTTTTAAATTTGTCATTTAAAACGTTGATTTTCTGATGTGTTGAACATGCTTAGTTGTTCGGCATAAGCTATTGTTGTTGTTTGGTGGTTGTTGTTGCTATACATTATTTGTGTAACACCCCGACCCCATATTTGTTGTGATTAGGAGTGTAAAGGAGTCGAATCAAGTCTAACTTTGGCAGAGTTCGACTCGATAATATTATATTTGGCTCGAACTCGGCTCAATAGCTCTACAAATCTTCATGATGGAAGCTCGAGCTCGGCACGGAAAAGTATGAATTTTGCTCGAGCTCGGCTTGAAAAGCTCCGATTTATTTGCAATGATGTATTTCTTAAACCAGCTAAAATTGAAATATAAAATAAAGATGGAATTTAGCTCGAACTCGGCTCAAAACTCGATACATTTATAAATAAGTAAGTGTATTTACATATAATTACTTAAAATATACATAATATACATAGAAAACATACATATCACTTAAAAGCTTGAAAAGCTCGACAATAACTCAAGTTGAGCCTATATAAGCTCGAGCTCGACTCATTAAACATTTCGAGCTCATTTTTTAAGCTCGGTAAAGCCCGGCTCCTACGAGATCGAGTCGAGTTCGTGCTCAAGTTATTTGATAAAAGCTCGATTGGTTTACACCCTTAGGGGCTGTTTTTTTTTTTACTAAATGGGGAGAGAAGGTGGGTCCCAATGTAGGTCCACGTCTGATTTAGCCTCTTATTAGGGAGGAGGTTTTTTTTTTTGTCTTGTGGATATAAAGGATTTAAGGGAAATTTATGGGCCCAAAAGAGAAAAAAAAAAACAATATTAAATTTGTGGAACCCACCTTCTCTCCCCATTTAGTAAAAAAGAAACAGCCCCTTAGTTATGTTGTTATAGAAATTATCCAACCGGTTCGGCCAAGCGGTTGAACCAGTAAACGGTAAGCCAACAAGTTCGGTTGCCAATTTGGTTTTCGGAAAATTGGTAAATAGGACATCTCTTAAGGTTTTAAATCTTTTTTTTTTTATGTTAGTCACATATATATCTTTTTCACATCTATAATTGAGTATACCTTGTTTTAGCTTTATAAGTTAATACGTTTGGTGCTAAAATTCTTAAAAAAAATGAACTTTTTAGGAAATTATGCAATCGGGGTTTATTGGTTCAAAACCATAACATAGCCAAATTTAAATTCAGTTGTCGGTTCACATTGATCCACTTTGAGTTTAATCCGTTTCGTTTTGCCTTAACAAAATCTCAGCTGAAATTTTCCAAACCTGAACCGATGAACATCCCTACAAATAGCACCTCAGCCAAATAACTGGATAAGGGTGTGGATCGCAGGTTAAGCCAGCCTACTTAAGGTTAAAGGGAGTGGTAGGTGACTCACTCACTGCCACCTCAGCTTTTTTTCTCATCTCACTTCTTCTCACTCCATATCACCAAACATCTGTTTTGGTCACCTTCCTCTTACTTTTCATTAAAATAATCATTTTATACAAATATATATTCCACTAAATATCTCACGCACATTCACAAAACAAATAAAAAAACATTAGAAAAAAGATGGGGCCCATTTTTTCAGCTCACAATATGATGAGCCACTCACCAAACCATTACAAATTTACCGTGACATGGTTCTTGTGTTGTGGCTAGGGGTGTCAGTAGGGTTGAGTTAACCCAACTCGAACCCGATAAGGCTTATCAGGTCGGGTTGAATTGGTTTAAAAAATCTTATCGGGTTGTGTGACCGGAACCCGATAACCCGATATATTTATCGGGTCGGGTTAGGGTTGAATTATTTTTGTTATCGGGTTGACCCGATAACACCCAAATGTACACGCAATTCTAATTTCTCCTTAACTTCTGGTAAAGATTAGCCATGACAAATCGACAATCACTCTCCAATGATACAACATCTTGCGGTCACACTGGACTCTTATTATCTCTAAAGCTATAACACACTTTGTTTGCATGTTTCTGATGTAACTTGAGTTGGATAAATTACCTATGCAATATCATGTTTTGGCACTTATTTTACGTCTAACCCCAAAACCTAGTCCATCAATTATAGACGACTAGCTTGACTGTTAAGATATTTTAAGACAACGCCATGAAAAAGTCCCCATCAAGTTTTACAGTTAAGATATCTTGGCAAACCTGTTTTGTATGTCAATTGTTATCGAAGCTCTCTAAAAGTCACCAAATATATCACTCGATCATTATGTATACCATACCTTAAGTCCTTAAGCATATAAACTGAACACTAATTGTACGTACTTTATGGTATAACTTATTTTATGGGTTAAAAAAAACCTGATTAACCCGAATCACCCGACCCGACAACAACCTGAACCCGATAACCCGATTACTTATCGGGTCGGGTTGTGGGTCACTTTTTTCATATTAAAAAACCCAATTCAACCCGACCCGATATAACACCCCCAAAATTTGGTTCAACGGAAGACAAAACTAGTATTGGGGTGCTACTAATTGGTACACAACACAAACATAAGAAAACGGAATAACATCATCCGTTTTAAATAAAATATTTCAAAATCTAAACTTCAAGGTTTACATTTATTCAAAAGTACGGAAATAAGGCCCAAAAGAAAACATTAAGATGGGTCCAAATGAGTTATCAGAGTCAAATTGATCCATAAACCATGCCCTTACCAAGCTTCCAACAAATAGTCATCCAAAAATCTCAACATCAATTACTTGAGAAAAACATGCTAAAAGTCAGCAAAACGCTGGTGAGTTCATAGGTTTAACCATAAAATCATAGCATTGGACCATATCAATTTATTTATCTATTACGCTGGCAAAGTCATGATACCGAAGCTTGACAATGTGCCTAATCACCAAAACAAATCATAAAGCCCATAGCGCCGTGTCTATCCCTAAACACTCGTCCCTCTGGTTGGAGCTACCAACACTGGATGAGGGATGTCGTCCCCGTTAGATCTATCTATAACACTCGCGCTTCCTCGCAAAAATTAACGGTTGAGTGGGAAAATAGTGGGATACTAAACCTTAGCCAGTCAGTTATAGTCATAGCAAAATCTCAAAACAACATTCGGTCCATTCAAAACAGTTTTGCATGTTTTCTCACCCCCAAGATTTCAATAAAAACAGTAATGCGAGTAAAAATGGGGCTATGAAACTCACCTCAGTCACAGCAATGCAATATCACAATAATATCAGGGATATAACAGCACAACAAGCCAAACAGTAGCACAACACAACAGTATCGACAATATCATAGCACAACGTACTCGGTACGACCTAATAATATAAAGACTTGTCTCAAAATATAATTCGTAGAGAAATCAAAAGCACAAGAGTTTTCAAAAGTCAACCATTTCCATTTCCAAAAATAATCTTGTTTTATCCTTTTAAAAGAGTTTGGTATCATCATTCGTGTAACGGTAGAAAACACAGACTCGAGAGTACACACGCCAAAAGGAACAGATAATGGGATAGTCGAGAAGAATTTGGACGAGGACTTGAGTCGAGAAGAGATGACGAAGAGAAGTCGAAGAGATAACGAGAAATCAAACATGCCAAATAAGGTGAGTCAATTGGTAATCGTCGGTATTTACCCATAATCCCAAATATTTGTACAAAACATATTCGTTTTATAAATTTAAACAAGTTTGGACTTAAAATAAAAGAATCCTTTGAAATTAAGGTGTGAGTATAGAATTTTTACAAAATTTTACCATGACCCCTTCGTTTATCGAACGTTTTCAAGTCGAAAGACTTTATTGAAAACCAATTTCCCAAGTAATTTAAATAACGAGTGTTTCTAAATATTATTGTCCGTTAGACATTATTTCCATATTGTTTGTCCGTTGCAAATTGAATACATTAAATTCATTACGAGTCTAACGTATTATATTTGTTACGTGTCCAATAAGTCCAAAATGTCCAAAGTCCAATAAAAGTCGAAGCCAAAGTATATATTCCAAGTCCGGTGTTGCAAAATCCCAAAGTAATCCGACTACCAGTCAATATCAAGTCAAGTTCATAACACGGTAAAAGTCAACGGTCTAAATGATTAAGCTAAAAACTTAACAAGGTATCCGGATGAATTATTGGATCCTTATTGGATTCGTCAACCCAATAAGTTCAATAATTCTTTCATCTCGCTTATTAATCCAAAGCCAAAACCTACAAACATCACAAGTAAACATTAAATCTTAAGGATGGGTCACGTGCTAATAAATTCCAATACACTTACTGGGCTCTTATTGGGCTCGTCAACCCAATAAGTCCAATAGCTATATAGGTCGGGTCTATTAACACTAAACCAATCCGTAACACAAATCAACATTGAATAATCCAAAGTTCGCGAATAAATAGCCAACGAGTCCTAAATGTCCAACGAAATAAATTGAAGCATAATGTGTCTCAAAAAGTCCAACAACTCCCTGTGGGTTCCGTTTTTATCAAAAGTCCATACATATTTATTAAACTTACTTTATATTTTACTAAACTTAATAATCAATTAGGTTTTATTAAATAATTTTAACAATTTTTATTTCTTTTATTTTTCTTTTGCTCAAGTCAACTAAACACACCATTTACGGGTTTATTCTCTTTTATCAACCTAAAACCATCACGGGTCGTTTTACTTTTCGAGTCACGGTCAACAAACACCCCTCGTGATCGAGCAAAACCGAATAAAAAATACCCTCCCCAGGCTACGCCTAAGTCGAGTCACAGCAATCGCAAGTCCACAAAGTTACAAATCAAAATGAGTCCCAAGTCAATATCAACAACCTCGAAGTCAACTAAACCAAAATAAATAAGTGTAGGCCAAAACCAAATTCACACCGAGACCAAGAGGTCTCGGTTGAACCATAACGTAGCCAAAGAAAATAAATTTGAATCCAATTTAAACCAAACGGACCAAAATCGTCACACCAAGTGCAAACCATAACGAATCCAAGTCCAACAAGCAAAATAGGCACAAATAAGCCCAAAATAAACTCGAACAAAATAAGCTTATCGCAAACTTTACGATACCAAGTTATAGATCCAGGAGAAAAGAAAGAGATCGAAACCACACGAGAGCTTGATGATACAAATGTTTTTAAATGCTTTTTCAAACGCGTTTTTGATTCACACAACTCGTGTGAATCGTTATTTTATCAAAACCCATTTTGAAAACTTACGTTAAATCCGAACCAAAAGGAAAAGTTAAGGAAATATGGTTTTGTAACACCCCAACCCGACAAGGGTAAAGATATCACAATAATGGTTTCATATCAGATCAAAACAAAGCATACATCAATAGTAATACAAGAATTCTCAAAGGTTACAAATGAAATACATATACTATAAGGTTACAAATGAACTTCCACTAAATACTAATTCCGAAATAATAATAACTTCTAATCACTTCTAAATCCAGAATAGCTATTAGTCTTCTAAGTCCAAAGGTACTCTCCACCCATTCCCAGCTCTTTACTAAAAACCTGCCGCAGGAAAGAAATGCGGCTGAGCTACGAGAGCTCAGTGAACAGATATAACGATAACAAACAGTAATAGAGAATAATGCAGAATAACAGAAACAATGGTCAAACAGACGTAATATGGATCACGGAATAAGTCAATGAATAAACATAAAGGGAAAAGAGAAAGGGATAGTAATCCACCACGAGCCCAGAAACAGATCATATCATATTGTAACCACAAATCTTCAAATCATATAGAGGGGAGACCTCTCAGATAATCAGATAATATGAGGGGTGTCCTCATTCTTCAAATGGAGTAGCTAGCTCCCAGAAATATGTGAAAGGCGTGTATTGCACACAAGCACCAGTCACCAGACAAATCATATCAAATCATGTTAAATCCACTAAACATAACAGATCTAGGATGCATCCATACGCCCCCCAAACAAATACTGGCCATAATAACTGTAGAGCGCGCATAATAATCATAATGGGGACGTGGCGGAACATCACTCTACCGCCCTAGAGTCATGCCATTGGTGCATCAATGACATGGCCATGTTACCTTCATGGCTAGGAAACAGATTTTGGCTCGGGTATCAAACTAAGAGTCAGATATCATATCAAATCAGAGTGTCATAACAGATGGCTCATAACAGATAGTTCATAACAGATGGTTCATAACAGATATATCAGATGTAATGCCAAAGGTCCCAATCAGATTTTATCAGATCAAGTTTCATATCAAATAATTAAGTCAAAGTTCAGATCAAAAGTTCATTTCAAAAGTCCATTTTAAAAATCCTTTATTCATGATTTTCATAAAACGATCCTTTAAAGTAGTGTTCATAAAAAAATAACCTTTCAAAACGGTTTCTCATAAAAATAGTCTCCCAATTATAGTTCTCATAAAAGTTAGTAACATTTTATATAAAAGTGGTTTCGCCTCATTTATAAAACATCCTTTTTTTAAAAATGATTTTTCTCAAAACATTTTCATGGTATAATTAGAAAAGATTTTCATAACATAGCTTCATATCAGAGGTCATATCAGATGGGATCAATCAAAAAGGGTCAAGCAAAGGAAACTCATAACAAAGGCATCAAATCAGAAACTAACGGATCAGAATACGAAAGAGATCATGAGAAACCTTAAAAGAAAGGTCAGAATATCTGTACCTTAGACCGCAAGTGCAAACATAACAGAAAATATCAAAGTCGGAAGTAAACTCCATCTTCAGCGAATCTACACGAATTCATGACTAACTTATTAAAAGCTTATTTAATTCAGATTACTTATTTAGTCGGTTTTCCATTTCTAGTAACTTTCCTTTTTAGGTAACATTTCATATTTAGGAAGTTTCCCGAAATAGCAATTTATTACTTTAAGATTACAATTGACGATTAATAATATTAAAGGATCAAAATTACAATTATAATGGTTTAGGGTTAATTAAGTCGAATTAAAATGTTTTAGGATCATCATTGACAATTTAATAGACTTAAAGGTCTAATATAATAAGCATAATAGTATAGGTGTTAATATGACACCTTTGGAAATTTTAGGGTTTAATGTGTCACTATATTAAAGTATAGGGTGAAAATGTGATATTTAGTGGAATTTAGACTAAAGTGTTTTGTTGCATTAGTCTGTATTATCAACAGCCCAACGTTGCACCTATGGTCCTACGTTTGAAATTCCAACTGAGACACAGAAAGCAAAAGAACATGCATGCACACGATCTCTTCTTCTTCGTATGAACATATATCGAAAACGATTCGCCTACTTAACAGCCCTTTTACGATCATACTTACTCACACAACAAAAGTAATATGAATGTTTCGCAACCATGCTAACGTGTGAAACACACGACACAACCACAACTTATGTTTCTCGACACGAAAATGAATTTGCGACACCCTCTTTTGTTTCGTTTATTGCCGAGTGTAAACCAAATGTAGCCATGCCTTTTTCCTTTCTTTTAACTCATTAGGATTAGATATAAAACATGTTTGAGTCGTATAAAAGTGGACCAAAACAGATTCAATATAACAGCTTCTTTATGTTGATATGTAAGGGTCACCAAAATCGTTATTTATGTGAAAGAAGTTGTGATTTCATGTGAGTTTATGGGTCATGTACATGATTAGTCTCAACCGGTTTGTGACCCCTTTTATTTTTGTTGTTCGATATAGAAAAAGACACAAGGTAGCATGTTTATCGTTTTTAGTTCGACACAAAATAGGTTGAGTTTGAATGGACTGGTCCTAGGCGCAGATTTTGGGTTGCAAAAGAAAGTTTATAGACTTATGATTTTATGTGACCTGTTTCATATATACAAACATAGATTCAAGCCGATTCATTATAGCGTCATGTGACAGGTGCACGTACGTATAATATAGATCAACATGAAAAGAAAAATAAGACGAAGGTGTGAGATACCTTTGAATCGAATTGCAAACAGAATGAGGACCAAACCACCACTAAGATCGAACCATCGACACCCTCCTTGTACACCAACTTACCTACGACAAGGCACCACCTTTGTACCCATTGTCTACACAAACCAGAATCACTTTCTTGAAGCCTTGTTAATGATCGAATAGGGAGGAACAATACTATGCCGCCATCTTTTGTTATTAGGGTTTTGTGTGTGAGAGAAAAAGATGGTATTCGATTGAGTATGAGTGAGAAACAAATGGGTTTTTGGGCTGGAAGTGAGACCGAGTTTTATGGGAGATTTGGTCTCTTTCAATCTTTTAAATTGATCATATCATTTATTTGTATACATTATTATGTACAAACGAAAATTGAAATAGAACATCTATGTGACTTATTTAATGTGTAGTATTATTTAGTAAAATATAAGTTTTGTCGACTTTACTTCATATCATAGCTTAACTTATAGGTTCAATATTTAATGGTACAAAGTTTAGGAATAAAAAAAAAAAAAAAAAAAAAAAAACAATTAAATTATATGGGAATTTCGGAAAACTTACGTTAAATCCGACGAACCAAAAGGAAAAGTTAAGGAAATATGGTTTTGTTTTAGTTTTCTAACCGTAAAGAAAAGAGTAGAGAGGAGTGGCGGCGGTAGAGGAACAAATACGAGTGCAATAACTTCGATCTAACTCCAAGAGCCTTCCAAAACAACAAGATCTACACAAGAAAATGGTATGAGTGGGGGTTGATGGCAGTGGTGTGTGATGGTGGCCAGCTATGGTTGTCGGCGGCCGGTTAGGAGGAGGGTGGGAGAGAAGTGGTGAGGCTACAATTAAGGTTGGTCAAATGAAAACCCTAAAACATTAAGTCTATATATCCAAACTTATCTTTACAAAGTGCAACTTTCTTTAAACATGAGAGGGGGGGTATAACCCCAGGGACCATTAGCATACTTTTGTCTACCTTTTGAAATAATAACATTCGAGACTTGTTTAGACTAAATAAAATTTTCCCAAGACATTTAAACTTGCGCAGATATTTTTAATGTCACTTTTCCAATAAAAATGACTAGTCACACGACTATTTTTCGTAAAATGTCATAAATCAATTAATAAACGTATATTAGGTCTAGACTCGTGCTGGTACGCGTTGTGCTAATTTTTCACATTTCCCGAGTTAACCTCTCGCCTAACGAGATAATCTTTCGTTTCACAGAATAATATCCCAATATCAATCCCAAATATATTCCAAAACAGTTCTCAGGTGAAAAATACTTTTTACTAGATATAATGTGGTTTAAAAATATTTTCAAAAATTACCGGTTGTCACAGCCTCCCAGCCTTAAGAGAAATCCGTCCCGGATTTCAATTCAGATTACCCGTTGGGGTTGAAAAGAGATGAGGGTATTTCCGCTTGATTTCGTCTTCACGTTCCTACGTGAATTCAGGACCATTTCTGGAGTTCCAACGGACTTTAACAATAGGGATACGACTAAGCTTAAGTCGTTTGACTTCACGATCCATGATTTCAACAGGTTCCTCGCCAAAATTCAATCATTCATCAATCTCGATCTCTTCCAGAGGAATAACAACGCTTTCATCGGAAAGACACTTCTTCAGATTGCACACGTGGAAAACGTTGTGCATACTGTTCAGTTCTGGTGGTTGCTCAAGTCGATAAGCTACTGGTCCAATTCTGTCAAGAATTTGGAATGGTCCGATATAATGAGGATTGAGCTTTCCACGCTTGCCAAAACGTATTACTTCCTTCCATGACGAGACATTCAACATAACTATGTCTCCCACCTGGAATTCAAGAAGTTTACGTCTCTTATCGGCATAGCTCTTTTGTCGATCACGAGCAGCTTGCATTCTATTTCGGATCTGAACGATCTTTTCGGTTGTTTCATAAATGAGTTCGGGACCAGTGAGTTGGCTGTCACCAACTTCGGCCCAACAGATAGGAGATCGGCACTTCCGACCACAGAGCGCATCGAAAGGTGCAGCCTTAATACTAGTATGGTAACTATTGTTGTAAGAAAACTCGGCCAACGGCAGGTATCTCTCCCAGCCATTTCTGAAGTCAATTACGCAAGCTCGGAGCATATCTTCCGACGTCTGAATGGCCCTCTCACTCTGGCCGTCAGTTTGAGGGTGATATACAATACTCATATCAAGATCTGTCCCCAAAGCCGTCTGGAGTGATTTCCAAAAGTTAGATGTGAAACGACTATCTCGATCAGAGATGATAGATATCGGCACTCCATGCCAGGAGATAATCTGAAGAATCTAATAACTTGATAGATTCTGGATCGTTTTGAGCTCCAGATTGTTTAGGTCTGATCTAGGAAAAATAATAACAAGGCGGAATATTCAATAAAGAATCAATGTTATTATTAACAAGGTTTTCATCATTATCTCCTTTAACAATTACATACACGACTATCCCCAATTTTACATGATCAATTGTAGAATGGTTACTCAACAATAACAGGGATCAAAGATCCTTGAGGCTAAACTAAAACTAACCTAGGCGTTTACACAAACAACCAAACGCCTAGACACACACACTTTTACTAGTCGACTACATCTTTACTTGTGCACATTAAAACATACGCCCTATGTCTCTTTATAATAAAGATATTAGGGTTTACAAAGACTCATAACTGTATTAGGAAACAAATACTTTCCTAATCTTTTATCAATATCTTCTAAGGAATCTTCTATAATCTTCCATAGCTTGTAGAATTCCTTCTTTGTATTTTAATTCCTTGTAGTTTCGTATTTGCTTCATTATTCTTTTATTGTTTTGTATTATCAAATCAATATAAAACCCAACAATCTTCCCCTAGTTGATAATTACAAAACATTCTTCTAGATTTTCCATGAATGAAACAATCTTCCCCTTAAGCTCAACTCGTGTGAACTTACATAACATGCTGTACCACCAAGGATCTACAAGTTGCAAAACTTCTATGTACTTCTTCCCCTTTTTGTCATTATCCACTAGGAGATGCTAAGTAGATGCAACTTTGATCTTCACAACCACAAATCAATATCACACTTCCAATCCAGCCTTTCAATGTCTCAAATTACCCTCCATGAAGAACACCAAAACGATTACTAAAAATGAATTTGAGGTAGTAGAAACTTAAACCAGAAGTAGTAATAACGACTTACAGTAGTCAAAACCTTCCCCTCAAATGGTGCATGTAAATGATTAAACACTCTATAATATGCTTCCCCTGAAATCCATGTGTTAACCATTTCTTGAATCTCCAATTCTGTAGGTTTCTTGTAATGATTACTATTGAAGAAAACCAAATATAATGAACTTGATGCAGAAGTAGAACAACTCAAACTTATGTCTTATGTCTTGCACTATCCACGTGACTTTGAACTTATACCAAAAACCAAAAATATAAGTAGACTGCAACCTCTTGACAAAATCCTCATCTTCTAAGCAAGTTTAATGACTATATAATGAACCCTTGATTAGTCATTATGATACACTGAGCACTACAATGTAACTCCTTTAAGTGATAGCAAATCTCAATTGCTAGATTTTGACAAGTCTTTGTCACAACGTTAAAGCACGAACAAGTTATCTCTAACCGTTGTTAGCCGTTTAAGATATGATAAGAACACAAACCTGTGAAACTCCACTTCAACTCCAAATAGGTGATAAACAATCTTCTTTGTAACCAATTAAACCAATAAATACGAGCCTTTAACATTTTAAGAACAAATAAACGAAAACCAAAAATCTTCTTGTGTGTGTTATCCGACATCTCTATATCCAATCGAGAACCAAATCATGTACTGTCCGATATCGAATAATGCTAGAAGTACTAAGAATATAGTAGTAGTATTAAAATTATAGTAGCAGTACTAAAAATATAGTAGCAGTACTAAAAACTTAAGTAGCAGTACTAACTTCCTGAAGCAGCATTAAAAATCATAAGCAGCATCATTCGACCAATAGTAGTAGTAACTTACAGATATTCAACGAGCAGCATTAACGAGTACTTAAGTTACCATGGTAGCATTAACGGATAGTACATCGAAGTAGCAGCATTATCAAATACTACTAGCAGCATTAATGAGGCACAACAGTAGAAACCAATCGTAGCAGTACTAATATTGTTGAGCAGCAGAAACAATAAGGAGCAGTACTAACTTGTGTGTTACCAACAGTATTAACTTATGTAAGCAGCATTAACCGAGAACCAGCAACACTAACAACTAGAATGAATATTGAAAACCCTAACTCAAAAGTTAAGATTTTAACATGTTAAGTACCAAGATACTAACCTCATTGACTGTTCTTCTTTCTTGTAACCCTAACCAGTAACCCCAGATGATGTATCCTTACTTCCACCATGCGTCCATTAGTAATTGTTGAATCAGTAACTTCAATCCTTCATCGTACCTATCATTAGCAGTAACTTCAGTCACATGAGGAGTAGAGTTACTCCTAAAAGCTGTAGGCGTATCTCCCCAATGAATTATACTAGTAGTAAGAGTATTAACAGTAGCAGCTAGCACACTCAAAGAACAAACACAAAACCCTAAAAAGAGTAAACATGATCGCAGCAGCAAAAAGATTCTTGTGTACATTAGCATCATCATTAGGGTTTGTAATAACCCTAAACACATTCTATTTGGCTAGGATACACCAGTGTTTCCAGATTTAGGATCATTAAAAGAAACCAATTTGAAATCCTAAACCCTAAAAACCCTTAAAAATTCGACTTGCTTCAACCTTTTTCTGTAGTAGACTTTGACAACTTATATTTTCTAATTGACAGCTCAAACTGAAGATCCCTCCGGTGAGAATGTATCTTGATGTATGAAGAACCTCCAGTAAAAATTTCTTAAGATCTAACGGTTAACGAATGATATATTGCCTTTTTACTACAGCACTGCAGAAAGTTATGAAAATAAAAACCAAAGTCGATTTTTGCATTCTTTCTTCGACTAAAACCTTGTACAATCCCTAGATCATGAGCTCGCTGAGCTCTGATGAAGCGAAAAGTGTACCGCTTTTAGGGGGTCATTTAAGCCCTAAATCGTATTTATTTGATCAAAAATTGCCCTAAATCGTTCCTTTTGTCATTTTAGGTACTTTGGAGAAGAAATCTGGAAAAGGAAGCATTTTGGACGTTTTTGGAGCATAAAAGTGAAGAAAACGACAAAATCTCAAAATCGGCTGGAAAAGTACCTGTGACGGCGTCAAGCTCCATTGTGACGGCGTCAACCCCTGACGCGCCAGAGAGGATTTTGGATGATTAAAAGGGGACGGCGTCAAGAAGGCCATCAAGAAACCCTAACCGCGGCGAGGTGACGGCGTCAGCTCTATAACGTGACCCCGTCAGATCTGATTTTCTATATATATTCTCATAATTTTTAGTCATTAGTGTGCAACTTTGTGAGGAGAAACCCTAAGACGAATTTTCTGCTACTTTTAAGGGTTTTATACCCTTGGATCTCCCATGTTCAATTGAAGATAAGTAATCAATTAATCATTCAATATGTCTATGTGTTGTTTGATTATATCTTGTTCTTGTCTTTTATTTAACATGCTAGGCTAGATTTATCTTGTGTTTGCTTGGATCTAATGAAACCTAACTATTGATTATTGGTTGTTGGTGTGTTATTAATTGTATTGGATGATTGTTTATCGATGTTAGGCTTAAGAAAACTGGCTAACCTCCTATACGGTAACTTGCTTGAACGTCTTAAGAAACATGAACCAATGCGTACTAAGGTTTTTATGGTTGTATTTAATGCATGAGCGAATTCTAGTGATCCCATGTTAGGAGCTTCTTAGCCGGCTCGACATAGGAGTGAAGTAGGAGCTTATAGAGTTGGGGAAGTACGTACGCCACCCCACGATTGGTATTAAGGAATACACCCGTCATCCACGCAATTAACACACACTAATCAACCGGTAAAAGATAGTTAGGGAGTAAGGAAATCTAAGTAAACACATTTCTCTCCATATAAGTTCCACAACCTCTTTATTTTCAGTTATTTTATTTTATTTGCAATTGTAGTTATTTGGGTTAGTAGACTAGCAACTAATTCCGCCCACTCCTTCAAACCCGAGATTTTACTTGCTTTTATAAAAATATAAAAAATACAAAAAGAATCTTCCCTCACCCTTAGACCTATTAGAGTAGTTTTTCAATCCTAACGACACTATTCCCCTAGAGAACGATCAATCCCCCGGTACTTGCCACTACACTATACTACATCAGTCAGGTACACTGCCTGGTGGGGATTGCAAGCCTCTTGAGATCCCTCGAGAGGTAAAACCTGTTGTAAGGTCGCAAAACCACGCATCAAGTTTTTGGCGCCGCTGCCGGGGAATTGTTATTGTTTAGGTTGAATTTTTATTTTATTAGGTCTACTCACTAGATTCCTTTCTAGTGAGATTTTTATTTTATTTTTCTAGGTTTTCTTTAGTCTATCTATTTTTCTTTGTGTGTTTGTTCGTAATTTCCATTGACTCTTCCGTTCACCATTATGGAGAACGCGAATCCACCATACTACCAACCACGTAATTCACCCACTCCATATGACATCTTGATGTTTAAACAACATAAAGATGAACCTCTCTATGATGCATGGACTCGTTTTAAATATTTACTCCAAAAAGTCCCTCATCATAACTTCGATTTATGGTCCCTAACTCAAATCTTTTACGATCGTGTCGACCGACATGCCCAATGGGACATTTACTATTTTGCCGGCATGGATCTTAGGAAATTAAGTGCTGAAGAAGCATGGGAAGCTATTGAGAATTGTGCCCAATATTATTATATAGTAGACAACCCAACAAACATTAATACAAGTCAATTGACCACAAATTTCAAAGATCATGAAACAAGTTTGTTTGGGGATGAGGGCAGAGTTGAGCCACCTAGCTGCATGTCATGGTTAGGCACTACCATAATACAGGGTGAACACTTAGGTGATCTTGATGTGATGGAGGATCTAGCCGAGCATGATCACATTGATCAAAAAGACCTAGGTTTTATGATCGATGATGATGAATCTCAAGAAACACATGATGAATCTTTTGGGCAATTTGAATATAGCAGTCAGAATATTGAGGATGATCCTTATGATTCGGATATAGAAGTTGAGATGCCTAGAGAAGCACTTGAGATATTAGGGAAAATGTTAGGTTTAAATTCTACCAAAACCCATGATGAGGATATAGGTGATCTTGACACAAGGAATGATGAGGTTAGTAACATAAGCCCACTAAGTACCTCACAAGTCCTACCATCATTTGAGGCACACACACCACCCGTGACTTACACGGATGAAGTAGAGGAGACTATAGGAACCCCAATAGAGGTAGAACCTTTGAACCAAACACAACTAGAGGATATAGGTTTGAATGCTTATAGTGATCACAACCTTACTCTTAGTTCTAGGGGATTTCCTATTTTTGATGAACCGGAGCCTCAACCAAAACCGTTACCTAATCTTCCATCTTTAGATGTGAATTTAGGAATTAAAAAAGGTCCCGATCCACCCATCAAACCATGTAGTCCGGGTAATGTTAAGATTAAGGTAGTAGACTCTAGGCCATGTGGAGTGGAAGCTAATATAGGAGTGAACCATGACCTTACATACTTACATCACCCATTCATGATTGATCACAAGAAACATTATGGGTTTAAAACCGGGTTTATTAGGTCAAGATGGATTCCCGACTAGGAATTTCTCGAAGTTGATAGAAGATGATCCCTTTTTAGGAGAAAACTTTAATTCACCCATTGACCAAAGTGAACTAGGTAAGGTTATGATGAAAGGAGCACACCCCTTTGAGTATACAATTCATCCACCACTCTTTCCTCACGCGGAATACTTCCACCAAGATGGTGTGTATCGCTACTATCACCCGCACTTAATCCTAAGTGTAGGAAAAACCTCTCCTTTATCCGTTAAATAAGGGTAGAGTCAGGCTCGTGACTCGAACAAAAACAAGCGCTTCTTGAGAGGCAACCCAAGCTTTATTTACTTTGTGTGTTTATTTGTTTGTTTGTTTGATTTTATTTGCTTCCGTATGTATGTTTAATTTTTATTTTTATTGATTCATGTTTCAAATTAAATTGTGAAAATGCTTTATTTTGTTTTTAACTTCGTCTTAACTACATATAAAGGTATTTTGCAAAAGATAAGTGTAAGGGAAATCCAAATCGGTTTATTAGAACAAATGAACATGAATCATAACAATATTAAATTAACATACATATTAGTAATTGTTTGAGTCAAATGCTTGTATCGAGTCATAATGAAGTTTTGCAGGAATTCCAGGAAGTAAGGTATAGGTTTTTCCAGAAATTTTCCGGAAACTTAACATGAGAATTCTGTCAGATCATTTCTGACGGCGTCAGGCCTTACAACCTGACGGCGTCAGGTTTTAATTTTCTGAAATTTTTGAAAGTTTTGTTTTTCTTCCGGAATCATAAAATGCTTTATTAAATCTCTAACTTATAAACTCCAGGAATCTGCAAAATAATCATTCCACAAGCATTATATCCTTATACAGATTTATCCCGCCGATGTTATGCAGGTTTTCGTGTTTGTTTTCTCAGGTTTAACAGGTTATTTTGGACAAGGAGATGTATGTGGAATCTAGCTTTTGGCGCTGCTTTAGTCTTGAAGCTTCCACATTACCTTGGAAGAAGATCTAACCATGTTACCCCTTTATCCACCGAGCGAATCAGGGGAGTATTTGATTTCATTCTTTTACCTTATTTACTTTTACATCTTGTTATTTGAACATTGGGGACAATGTTCATCTTAAGTGTAAGGGGGGGGGGGGGTAAAGTACGATACCTTAGAGAATGCTATTACGCTTGATTTTTTGTTTGTTTAATGGTAGATGTGTAATAAAACTGAGAGAAATACCTGTTAAGGCAATTTTAGTGCCAAATTTAAAATTTTTTACAACATATAGGAGTGAAACTTTGGTCTTAATGAGCGTCTCACGGATAGGAGTTATATGACTAGCACAAAACCGTACCACTAAAAGATTTTCCACCCCCAAATATGTGAGGTTCGCCCCTAGCATTGGTAGGAAAAACATTTATGCTATGATGTGTGTACCAGTAGCACTTAGATTCTAGAACTTGCGTTAGGACCATTCCGAGGCCACAAGTGAGACTACATTCGTGTAGTTAGATTTACTACATGATAAGAGGCATTAGGATTAACCCATTGTTTTACACCTGTGTTTTTGTTATAATTACATTGGCTACATTGGTCAAGTAATTCTCCCACACCCTTTGCGTTGTACTCAATTTTAGTACACGATACCCCTAGTACACCCCTCAGAGCCTATCTTTTTGTTTCTAACTTTAAGCATTTTACTTAAAGTAAGAATTTGTTTACACCCCACTTAAATGTACACCCAAATCGCCTTAGCCTACCTTGTATGCACTCATTTTTAGTGCATTATTGTGACAACATTTGTTTAAACCCCAAGTTAATTATCTAATTGATTACATGGTTGCTAAGTCGAGTCATATCCTTGTACATATTGTTTTGGGACGATTGGGACTCATGGGTAAAGTACTAGTGTAATGGAGTAATGGGGAAGAACAACATTATTACCCCCATATGTGCTAAATATTTTAAAAAGTACTCCAAGTGTTTCGATTATCTTAATTCGAGTCATTAGAATAGTTAATTGTAAAGTTATGTAAAAGTTCAAGTGTAAGGGGGATACAACCCCCTACGATGTATTATTTTGGATGGTAGGGCAAGAGTGTATGCAAAAAAAAAAAAAAAAAAAAAAAAAAAAAAAAAAAAAAAAAAAAAAAAAAAAAACGGACTACCATCCCGTTTCATTTTATGTTTATTTTATCTTTTTGTTATTTTTTTCATTAGCTTAAGTCGAGTCTAGTCTTGGCTTAGCAACGCCATATTGTGCATGTAATTAATCAAGATCTTTAACTCGCCACCAGTAAAATATCCTTTATCCAACAAAACCGTGTTTATCATATCCCTACACCTAACGTTATAACCCGTTTAAAAGCCCTCTTTGATAGTTTATCTTAGGTGCTTACGCCTAGTGGAGGAGGTTTTTGATCATTTCCCAAGCCTATGGTAATCTATTTGCTATGACAGGTAGTGAGAGATATTATTCATTTTCATTTATGAGATATACTTTTATGACACCTGAGAGATGTGAGTATCTAAACACTACTTGTGAGGTGCTAGTCTGTAATCTCCGTGCTTATTATGATTAAAGTGGAACGACTATTTGTTGTAATTACTTTTATATTAGCGTTAAATGACCCCTAACTTGTATTTTGATTAGAATAAAAGCGCATTTGCTTGAGGACAAGCAAATCTCAAGTGTAAGGGTATTTGATGAAGCGAAAAGTGTACCGCTTTTAGGGGGTCATTTAAGCCCTAAATCGTATTTATTTGATCAAATATTGCCCTAAATCGTTCCTTTTGTCATTTTAGGTACTTTGGAGAAGAAATCTGGAAAAGGAAGCATTTTGGACGTTTTTGGAGCATAAAAGTGAAGAAAACGACAAAATCTCAAAATCGGCTGGAAAAGTACCTGTGACGGTGTCAAGCTCCATTGTGACGGCGTCAACCCCTGACGCTCCAGAGAGGATTTTGGATGATTAAAAGGGGACGGCGTCAAGAAGGCCATCAAGAAACCCTAACCGCGGCGAGGTGACGGCGTCAACTCTATAACGTGACGCCGTCAGATCTGATTTTCTATATATATTCTCATAATTTTTAGTCATTAGTGTGCAACTTTGTGAGGAGAAACCCTAAGACGAATTTTCTGCTACTTTTAAGGGTTTTATACCCTTGGATCTCCCATGTTCAATTGAAGATAAGTAATCAATTAATCATTCAATATGTCTATGTGTTGTTTGATTATATCTTGTTCTTGTCTTTTATTTAACATGCTAGGCTAGATTTATCTTGTGTTTGCTTGGATCTAATGAAACCTAACTATTGATTATTGGTTGTTGGTGTGTTATTAATTGTATTGGATGATTGTTTATCGATGTTAGGCTTAAGAAAACTGGCCAACCTCCTATACGGTAACTTGCTTGAACGTCTTAAGAAACATGAACCAATGCGTACTAAGGTTTTTATGGTTGTATTTAATGCATGAGCGAATTCTAGTGATCCCATGTTAGGAGCTTCTTAGCCGGCTCGACATAGGAGTGAAGTAGGAGCTTATAGAGTTGGGGAAGTACGTACGCCACCCCACGATTGGTATTAAGGAATACACCCGTCATCCACGCAATTAATACACACTAATCAACCGGTAAAAGATAGTTAGGGAGTAAGGAAATCTAAGTAAACACATTTCTCTCCATATAAGTTCCACAACCTCTTTATTTTCAGTTATTTTATTTTATTTGCAATTGTAGTTATTTGGGTTAGTTGACTAGCAACTAATTCCGCCCACTCCTTCAAACCCGAGATTTTACTTGCTTTTATAAAAATATAAAAAATACAAAAAGAATCTTCCCTCACCCTTAGACCTATTAGAGTAGTTTTTCAATCCTAACGACACTATTCTCCTAGAGAACGATCAATCCCCCGGTACTTGCCACTACACTATACTACATTGGTCAGGTACACTGCCTAGTGGGGATTGCAAGCCTCTTGAGATCCCTCGAGAGGTAAAACCTGTTGTAAGGTCGCAAAACCACGCATCATCCCTAGATCATGAGCTCGCTGAGCTCTGATACCACCTAAAGAATCAAATAACTTGATAGATTCTGGATCGTTTTGAGCTCTAGACTGTTTAGGTCTGATCTAGGACAAATAATAACAAGGTAGAATATTCAATAAAGAATCAATGTTATTATTAACAAGGTTTTCATCATTATCTCCTTTAATAATTACATACACGACTAGCCCTAATTCTACATGATCAATTGTAGAACGGTTACTCAACAATAACAGGGATCAAAGATCCTTAAGGCTAAACTAAAACTAACATAGGCGTTTACATAAACAACCAAACGCCTAGACACACACACTTTTACTAGTCGACTACATCTTTACTTGCGCACATTAAAACATACGCCCTATGTCTCTTTATATAATAGAGATATTAGGGTTTACTGTTGGGTCCTTCAGTACCCAAGGATTCTTAAAACAGGATTTGAATACAAATTAAGCTAAGTGTTAATTAAACCGAAAACATTCTAAGTCACTAAGTGAACAGTCGCTCAGTGAGTTACCTTCAAGATGCTCAGGACGAATCTAAGAAGAAAGATTCACCACACAGTGAGGCGGTACTCCCTGAAGTGTTACTTGAGCCAAAGAAGAAGGTAATGGGTTCAGTGAGTGTTGGACAAGAACTCACTGAACCCCAGTCTCCTCAACAACAATAAGATTGAAGACTGAAGACTGAAGGTGAAGACTGAAGAACCTGAAGCCTGAAAGAAAGGCGGGATTGAGCGGGAAGGTTTAAAGAGATAAGGACAAGTCTTATCGGGGCAGAAAACAAACCATCCCTAAAGCGGCTAAAAGTCAAGAAGTGTCAGAACTGACACTCGAAGACTTTTTGGCGCATTCCTATTGGTTCTTGGAAATGACAAATACTATTGTAGTTGTCAGACACGCCTTCCTATTGTTTATGTATTTTTAATCTTCAGTACTCTTACATGTTTGCCTATAAATAGCAAACAGATGGAGAAAAGTGGGTTAGGTATTTTGTGCAATAAAAGCTTAGACTTTCACAATACCCCTTTTCTCCTACAAAGAGTAACCAATCCCTGAGATAGCTCAGCGGGTCGATATTGTTACCACTTAAGCATTGCTTGAGTTTAGATAGGAGACACCATACATTGTCTATTCAATCCCAAGTGTTTATTCCTCAAAACACTTGGGTAATAGATTCTTTGATTGATTTCTAATAAGAATTTAAACATTGAAAAACATTGTGTTTTTATATTTACGTTTTTACTTATAAGTTGTAATTAATCAAATACATCGTATCAGTCATAAACATGATTAGATTAACTTTCTAGTTATCTCTAAGCGTGTTAAGGGAACAACAAGTGGTATCAGGGCCTCTGGTTTATAAAATCTTTTCAAAAACTAAGAGTGCTCAATGTTTTTAAAACCAAGATCCTACTATGGCTGATATTAACGTGCTCCAGCTAGTCGATAAAAAGGGTGGAAGCTTTTCAGCTGTTGCCCCTAGACTTGAAGCTGGTAAATTTAGCAAGTGGAAAAAGCGAATGCTTTGCTACTTGACTGGTATGGAAACATACTACATCACTTGTGTCAAAGAAGGTCTCTATGTCCCAAAGACGGCTAAAGGGCTAAACAAGCCTGAAGCTTAGTGGACCATTGATGAGAGAAGGGTGGTCAATCAAGACCAGCGCTTGAAAAGCATCATTATATCTTGTCTTCCTGACGATATAATGGAATCAGTCATAAACTGTTCAACAGCCAAGCAAACTTGGGATGACTTGATCAATAGCTTTGAAGGTCCCTCAGATACCAAGGAAAACAGGATCATGGATCTGAAACTTGAGTATCTTTTGGGACGCGTCATCCCCGTGACTCCGTGATATGATTCCATGCATGCCATGATATGCTTACTTTAATTACCTGAAAATACATTGCTAAAACGGTCAACAAAAATGTTGGTGAGAATCATAGGTTTATGTAAATGTTCTGTACGGCTACCACAAGTATAAGGTTATGTATGAAAATGTCGCCAAATAAAAATGATACAATTTCTATAAGCTCATGACCCCGAAGCTAGACTGATTATGATGTTCGCCCCAACAGAGTGTTTGCCAAACAACTCTAATTATGATATTAAATGAAATGCATCTGTTTGACCAGTTGGATCTACCAACCCGGATGGAGGAGTCACCCTCAATAGATCTATTCACTCACTCTTGCTTACTACGTAATTAACGGTTCATGATAAAGGAATGGGGACATTAACATGGCAATGTGGTAACTTAAGCAATGTAAATGAATTTGATATACTTGGGCTCGTAATAAAATGATGTGCAATGTATTCTCCCCCGTAGGTTTGAAATGAAATAATAAATTGAAAACGGGGCTATGAAAACTCACCTCATAGTAAATGATGTCAGGGATATAATGAAATCGCTGGATAAGCCGGGAGAATCTCTACGAGCAACCTAGAAATATGATGTCTTGTCTTAGGTTCTAAAACAACGAAGTGAATATTTAAACATGCCATATATAGTTTATATATCTCGTACTACTGTTCAGGCCATCATAATCCATAGGTCATGCAGTAAACGTTCGAGGAGCTAGGATACTTTAATTCGTAAATCCAGCAACTCGTCGATACGTTCACCCAAATGAAACCCCTCACATGAAGCTCCCTACTAACATAGTATTTATATATGAAACATATATTTTGCTTACTTGATTATATGACATATTAAGAGTTTATAAATACAATAAATAAACTAACAAAGTTTATAAGTATTTAAATAATTTTGAGTCTTATAATTACTTACTTTTGTTTAGAATGCTTGAGTATTATAGAAAAAGGGAATATAAGCGGAGCTTCGACGTGAAATTTGTAATCTTCGTAAACCCGAGGCTACTTGAAGATTATAACATCGCTTTCTTGAAAACCCGAAGGTATTTGAAGATAATAACAGAGTCTTTTTGGAGACTTGAAGTTATTTGAAGATTATAACGACTCTTTCTTGAAAACTCAGAGAAAATAAGATCAAATGCTAGCTTTTCTTAAGAACACATGAACTTTCTTACAAAATATAAGAGAAGTGCCTTTGGTTTTAGGTCTTTGAAGATATAAGAAGGTGTGGTGCAAGAATTTATGAAGTTTTTAGCTTGGTATTTATAGGAAAAATTTAGGAGTTAACTATATATTAGGTTAATATTTAACCATGGTTAAGTTTACACTTGTAAACATCCTAGAGATCAGTGGTCAAGATCAAGACACATGCCCTTGGTTCCTTCCTTTATAAGCTTCATGAGGCTTTCATGAGAAGCTTGATAAGTTTCTTGCATTATCTTGATTTTACGGAGTCAGTTTTGTCCCGGTAATTGTTATCGTTAAGTCGTTAAGTCATGAAACGTAAAACCGGGTATCGTAAAAATACGAAACTTGTAGAAATGATTAAACTTGTCAATATACTCATTATTATCTTATAAAATTGAGTGATAAGTTTAATGGGTCGCGAAAACACTGATAACGCTGGAAACGTAGGTTTAAAACGCGTTAAACGTAAAACGTACGAAAGTTGCGTTAAACTGAGAAAGGAAAAATGTAACTTTTCTAATATGATAATAATGAATTAAAATGACCTATAATGTCTAGACTGGGCTCAGTCTAGTGTCGGTTGGTGTTAAATGTTCTTTAGACCTAAAACCGTAAATGTTAAAAATCAAGGAATGATTTTATGGTCAAAGGAGGAGGGAAAATATGTTGACTTTTCCAAAAATATAAAAGCTTCTAAATGTATTAGAAAATATCGTGCAGGTATAGGCTAAGGTTGCGGATAAGTAAAAGTGTTTAAAAACGCAAGTTTAGTTTTGTAAGACACAGGGTCTATTTGGTAACATTTTAACTTAATTATCAAAAATTCTATAATTGATTGTGAGTGTACTAAAAATCAATCTGATGCGATGAAAATTATCAGAGTTGGTTTTCGTTATGCGCAGGATGTTTAAATGGCGTTTAAACCAAAACGTATAGTTTCTTAATAACTTTTGCGAAAATGACCCGACGAGCGTCAAACTTTCACTTTATCATGGAAATAATTTAACTTACGAGAATGTGAAATAAAAATTTCTGGAGTGAAAAGTGAATAGTAAAAATGAATAGTAACCCGAAAATGCAAATTGTTACATACCAGATACAAGACCTTGATAAACGAATTATCAAATGATGGTGTAGTTTTGTCTAAGCATGAGACAAATGTTGGCTTTGTCAACAGTCTCCCTAAGAAGTGGCTAAACTTCTCACAAGGTCTCAAGAATGCTAATCACATTCAGACCCTTGAGCTCCCTGAGATCTGTGGGAAGTTTGTCTATGAAGACAACTTAATCTCTAGGAGATACCCAGACTCAAAAGCTCTTGAGACCAAAAAGGTCTTGACCTCCTCACCCATATCAACTGCCTTTTATTCTAATGGTGTTGTGCAGGATTTTCAAGAGGATTCTGAAGATGAGATTGATGAAAGAACTGGTGATGAGTACCTAAATGATTTAAACTTGGAATTCCAAGAAAGGGCACTCCTTGCTAATTCAAAACGTTTCATCAAAAGAAATCAGTCCAACTTTTCAAAAGCCAAAGCATATGAAACCACTGAATGTTTTAATTGTGGTAAAAAGAGTCATTTTGCTAGAGATTGCTATTCTAAAACCATCTCAGAATCCTCTTATAAATTCTCAGGAACTCGCAAGTTTCAACCTAGAATGCTTCAGTCAACCCAACATTTTCAAAACAATAATGTTCAAAAGGGTAAAAAAGACTTTGAAGCGAAATATAGAAAAGCTAAGGCTAAACTTGCACTTCTTGAAACTAATCCCTCAATGTCTCAGGCTGCTCAAATATCCAAACCTGTTCAGACAAAAAACAAGGTTCTTGTAGCAGAAGCTTATGACTGGGATGAAGAAGAGGTCTCCTCAGAAAATGAGAAAATTAGAGTGAGTGCACTAATGGCACTTTCTGAAGGTGATCAGGTGGCTGTTGGCAAAAGCCATGTAAGGAATGAAGAGTGGGTGAACATAACCATGAAGAAGGTAAACACTTTACTTTCTATGGATGATGATTCTGATTGGCAGTCCTATATGAATTATATTTGTGTAGATCTTAAGTTTGTTGAAGAACAAAGGCTTAACTTGCTTTCAAAATATAACAATCTTGTGTTAGAATTGAATAAGTGTAGAGATGAATTGCTTGTACTAAAACAAGCCAAGTTAGAAACTATTACTCTACAAATTCAAAACACTGAAATTTTGAAACAAAACCAAGCCCTGTAAAATGAACTTAACAAAGAAAAGGCTGTCATTGAAGGCTGGACTAAAAAGAACCCTAAGGTTTTTGATACTATGGGTTTGGTTCCTAAGAAAACAATAGGAATTGACCAACTCACTGAAACCCCCAGTGAGAGTCATAGTGAAATGACCTTTATTCCAGCTGGCATATCTTTTAGCAAGAAATGCTACCCAAGTCAAATGACTGGATTGTCAGGGACAACCCAGTCAGTATGTTACCAAACTTTGAGACTGGAAAAATCTTGCTTCCTGAAAGTCAGGCTCTGAAAAATATGCTTGGACTCACTGACCAACCCAGTAGTACTGAGTCAGTAAATGTGTCTGAATCAGAATCATATCCACCAAACCTACCTCTGAATATCCTTCAGGGTGCTGCACCAAGCTCAGACCTCCCACCATTGGTCTACTCTCAGTATTCTCCAAAGGAGAATCCAGGAATGGGAAAAACCCTCCTGAAAAGGCAAACCCCTGAAGTCTCAGTACATACTGATAACTCATCAACTTCAGTCCCTTCTGAAGTAAAAACTGAAAGCCCTGACTCAAAAATTGATCAGTTGGCTGAAATGGTCAGGAAGCTGAGTGAGAAGATTGAATCTTCTGATAAACCTTCTCAATCCAAGAAGAAGGAACCCAAATCAGCTTCCTCAAGCACCAAACCAAAACCCTCCAAACCCCTGAAAAGATGTGAGCTGTGTCACTTTACCAATCATTTCACAGGTGATGGTTATAGAATCCTTTACTGCATGATTTGCAAAAAGGAAGATCACAGGACCTCTGATCACAAATCCTACACAACCACATCAATGATGGCAAGCTTTAAAGCTCAGGCTTTAAAATACCCTTCTGATTCTAAACTGAAACAGAAACAAAAGGCTAAGACTTTTGCACCTTGCCCTCACTATGGATTCAATGACCACCTTCCTAAGGATTGTCTGATGAATAATAATTGTGAAATTTGTAGAGATCCCACTCATGACACCTCAGGACATGATAAGGTCATTCAGACCAGAAGAGGTATGATAAAGTCATCCTCTCAGTCTACTAAGTCTACCTCTGCAATCAAATGCAAAACCTATGGTAGCTCGGTCCACTCTAACACTGACCATGAATCAATTGTCACTTTTAGAAAGACCTCCAAAGTTAAGCCCTCCAAGATGTGGAGTCCTAGAAAGAACTAACTCAGCTTACCATTTGTGCAAAGGCATGCCAGGGATCCTGTTTGGCATCTAGATAGTAGATGTTCAAGGAGCATGACTGGTTTGAAAGAGTATCTGCACAAATATGTGGATGAATCAGGACCCAAAGTGATATTTGCTGACAATTCATCATGTCTCACTGAAGGTTATGGCTCAGTAAACTGCAATGGTATAGTATTTACTAGGATAGCTTATGTTAATGTTCTTAAATACAATTTGATTAGTGTCAGTCAACTATGTGATGCAAAATACATAGTTCAGTTTGATGATAAGCAAGGAACCATCTTCAATGCAAATAAGGAAGTTGTCCTTATTGCACCAAGAAGACAAGATGTTTATGTGTTAGACATGTCTAGTCTAACTCAGAATGGAACTTGTCTCTTTACTAAGGCCACTGATACCCTCAACTGGCTTTGGCATAAGAGACTCTCCCACCTGAACTTTAAAAACATAAACAATCTTGTGAAACAAAACAAGGTCCTTGGCTTACCATCACTTGTGTTTTCAAAGGATAAACCATGCTCTGCATGTGAAAAAGGTAAACATCATAGAGCATCCTTTAAAACCAAAACAAACTTTTCCATCAGGAACTGCCTTCATCTTCTCCATATGGATCTATTTGGGCCTATCAGTCCTAGATCCATTAACCATGAGAAATATACTCTGGTCATTGTGGATGAATACTCAAGATACACTTGGGTTTACTTCCTGATCAAAAAGAGTCAGGCAGCTGAAACAATCATGTCCTTTGTCAGGAACATTGAAAATCAAAATGACATCAAAGTCAAACAGATTAGGACTGACAATGGAACAGAGTTCAAAAACTATGAACTTGAATGTTTCTGTGATGAGAAAGGAATTTCCCAAAAATTTTCCTCTCCTTACACACCTGAACAAAATGGTGTGGCTGAAAGGAAAAATAGAACACTCATTGAAGCAGCCAGGACAATGCTAAATGGATTAGTCCTTTCCAAACACTTTTGGACTGAAGCAGTCAAAACTGCCTGTTATACACAAAACAGATCCATCATTGTCAAGAGACATAGCAAAACCCCTTATGAGTTATTCAAGGGAAGGATCCCTGACATCAGCTACTTTCATGTCTTTGGGTGTCATGTGTTTATTCATAATCACAAGGATCACTTAGAGAAATTTAATGCCAAAGCTGATGATGGATACTTCCTAGGATACTCACTTGTCTCAAAATCCTTCAGGGTGTTCAACACTAGGAGACAACAAACTGAGGAAACATTCCATGTTACCTTTGATGAGAGCACTGATGCAATCAGTGTGTCTAACACCTCAGTGGAAAAGATAGGCATTGATGATTCATCAAAATACCCTCCTAATGAACATCATCCTGACAATGGTCCTTCCACTCAGTACCAAGCAAATGCTGACATCTCCTATTACATCATCCCTCACTACCTTCCTTACCCAACCCTCACTGAGTTTGTTGAAGCACAAAGAAGTACTGATGCAATCATTCAGTCTGTACAAAGTGCTCAGGAACCAAACAATCACAGTGATGAGTCAACCCACTCAGACACTCATGATACTGAAGATCATCATGTGTCTGATCCTGACCCTACCCATCAGGCCTCTACAAGTTCTAATCAGTTTCCAAGACCTCAGGACAGTTGGACTAGGTCTCAGAATATAGAACTTGTCAATATAATTGGAGAGCCTACTGAAGGCATGCTCACCAGAAGTATGGCTGCACAACTGAGAGCAGCCTCAGCCAATGAATGCCTATTTGTGGACTTCATCTCCACAATTGAACCCAAAAGTGTTAAGGAAGCACTTAATCATCCAAGTTGGGTTCAGGCCATGCATGATGAACTGGAACAATTTGACAAAAACAAGGTAATGACCTTGGTCAAATGTCTTGAAGATGTTTTAGTCATTGGCATGAAATGGGTGTTCAAAAACAAATCTGATGAAAATGGCATAGTCATTAAAAACAAAGCCAGACTTGTAGCCAAATGCTATAACCAACAAGAAGGCATTGACTATGAAGAAACATTTACACCAGTAGCAAGGATGGAAGCCATCAGGATCTTCCTTGCTTTGGCAACCTACATGAACTTTAAGGTGTACCAAATGGATGTTAAAAGTGCATTTTTAAATGGGTCACTGAAAGAAGAAGTTTATGTTCAGCAACCTCCTGGATTTGAAAGCCATGAGTTTCCTGACTATGTCTGCAAGCTTAACAAAGCCCTTTATGGACTGAAACAAGCTCCCAGGGCATGGTATGAAACTCTCTCAGCCTTCCTGATCCAAAATAAATTTGTCAGAGGCAAGATAGACAACACATTGTTTATCTACAGGACAAATAATGATGTCATACTTGTACAAGTATATGTTGATGACATCATCTTTGGCTCAACAAGTTATAAACTTTGCAAACAGTTTGAAAAACTGATGGCAAAGAAATTTGAAATGAGCATGATGGGAGAACTGACTTACTTCCTTGGTCTGCAAATCAAGCAGACTGATAAAGGATCCTCTATCAGTCAAGAGAAGTATGTCAGAAGCCTACTGAAGAAGTATGAGCTCAGTGACTGTGCCTCAGTCAAAACTCCCATGGTACCCCCAAACAACCTTGGTCCTGACCTAACTGGAAAACCAGTGAATCAAACTCTTTTCAGAGGAATGATAGGATCACTGATGTATCTACTTGCATCAAGGCCTGACATCCAATTCTCAGTTTGTTTGTGTGCCAGATACCAATCTGACCCAAGAGAATCTCATCTCACAACTGTGAAAAGGATACTCAGATACCTGAAAGGTACTCCAAACCTTGGATTATACTATCCAAAATGTTCAGGCTTTGATCTCAAAGGATACTCAGACTCTGACTATGCTGGATGCAACATGGACAGGAAAAGCACCTCAGGCTCCTGCCAAATCCTTGGTGGAAAACTAGTCGGTTGGAGTGCTAAGAAACAACAATCAGTTGCCATGTCCTCAGCTGAAGCTGAATATGTTGCAGCAGCAAGTTGTTGTGCAAATGTACTCTGGATGAAAAGTCAACTCAGTGACTATGGAATTCAGTACAAGATGGTTCCCATCTTTTGTGATAACACAAGTGCAATTGCCATCTCAAACAACCCTGTTCTTCATCAGAGAGCGAAACACATTGATATTAGATATCACTTCATCAGGGACCATGTCATGAATGGTGACATTGAATTACACTTCATTCCTACTGAATATCAGCTAGCTGATATATTCACCAAACCATTGGATGAACCAACTTTCACAAGACTGAAAGCTGAACTAGGAATGTTGGATATTGAGAATCAGTCCACTGATTGAA
Organism: Artemisia tridentata subsp. tridentata; assembly: GCA_021014915.2. Classification (NCBI taxonomy): domain Eukaryota; kingdom Viridiplantae; phylum Streptophyta; class Magnoliopsida; order Asterales; family Asteraceae; genus Artemisia; species Artemisia tridentata. The sequence goes on along the minus strand of CP139509.1, from coordinate 403,139,990 downwards.
TCCATCCAACTAAGTGTAAATTCTGAAAACCCCAGGTCCCTGACTCAATGTGTTCCTCAGTGAATAAGATCACAGAATCACCTTCCCTGAATCTCAGGAACTAAACCCAAGTCCCTGAACAAGCAGGATAACCAACCCTGAACCCTTGTTCCTCAGGAACTAAACCCTAGTCCTGAACAAGCAGGTTCACTGAATGAAGACTCATTCAGGGCCCTCAAGAGACATTCAATGCTAACTTAAATGCTCTAAGTATCTAGTTAGTAAATGTCCGAGGTTGGTAACTGAATTCTTATTTAATATAAGAATATTTGTTCTTTTGCCTTTCTGGCATGCACCTCATGGGCCCCCACATTCCCACTTGGCATTTAAAGCCTCTCCAATCACATTACAGATATGTGATGACTCAACCCTGCAAATTACACTTTTTGCAGACGGCACAACTGTTTCCCTTGACAGTTGCGCAAAACCAGGAAAGTGGAGTGGTTGAGTGTAACCACCCGTAATTTTCCGAATATATTTTTATTCGAGACTTTTCCTGTTTCTCATAAACGAATCTTTTCTGAACTTATTTGGTTTGAAAACGTGAAATTATCTTGCGAAACGTGAAAATTCGTACACAACGCGTACTGGCACAACCGACGATTTTATTTGATTATTTTATTATTCGTGAGAAACGAGACGTATGAATAGCCGTTTTTATTGAAAAAATTATTCTGAGCGCAGTGGGGATATTCCCGCGTTTTAAATCGATCGTTTGCTATTTTAAACATGCCACGAGCATCATTTCATGAAAGTTAGCAAAAACTACAACTATGGTCCCTGCAGTAAATTTTCCCCTCCATCCTTAAACTTGGATTGCGACAACATTGGTCCCTAGGGTATTTTTAATCTAACCCTAACCCTAAACCTAACTCTATAAATACATTGTGATAAAAAAATTTTAGGGTTAAGTCTCATTTTCTTTCTCCTTCAGCCGACACTTCACTAGCTCTCTCTCTCTCTCTTAAAATAGCCAAGCCTCATATCTTCTTCTCCTTAACAAATCCGGCCACCACCACCTCATCGCCTCTCCCCTTATTACACAGCCACCACCATCATTTTCACCTTGATCTCCCCGTCATTCCTATGTGGTCCACGCGCCTTCTCCGGTCACCAGTCGTCATGCGCCACCACTGCTGCTGCTGCGCCATCTCCGCCGCTTGCTCTCGCTCTCTTCTCGTCATGGTAAAACCGAGAAACGCTTGTTATTTATTTCTATTAAAAACCGAGTATTATTGTTAACATTTTTGTGGATTGAATGTAGTCAAAAACTGAATAAAATTGTTATTGGTTGTCATTAAAAACCGGATATAACTCGACAATATTAAAGACCAGAATTTAACGTTTTGATTTTCGTTGTGTTTCGTGGGGTTTGAAGCGAATAAGGTGTTTCGGGTATGTGTATCTTGGTGGGTTTAGTCTCGGATCAGGTAAGAAACTCGATTGGGTCTTGTATCGAGACCCATTAGTCCTCGGTTTGCACACGACCCCTAGAGGGTGTGTGACTGTGTTGTCTCGGGTCAATAAGATGACCCACTTAAGGTTGTCTCAGTATTGGAAAAAAAATAAAAATAAAAATAATAATAATAATAATAACATATGGGTGTTTGAGATTTAGTTTCGATCTGTCTGTTGAGTCGAGTCTTTCTCGGTCTCGGTGTGGGTAACAAAAACACCACGAAGGTGTTATAGTCACGAATGGCCTTATTTGGTCTTAAGTTACAGTTTGTGTTGGTAAATTATTGTTATGGTTTGAGTTTCAGTTTGAGGCCTGGCTTGTCTATGGATGGTTAATGGTTTAGAACATGGATTGGTCTTGGTTTGTATATTTGCGTGTTTGTGGTTCTTGGTCTCGGTATGACGAGAAAAGATTTAATTGATGTGGTTTTTAGTCAAGGATCTGTGATGATGTTAGTATGTCAACTCGTTTGTGTTTGTGTTGTGTTTGATTGGATGGATAATGGGCTACATTTGGTCTGTGACAAGTTTGGGCCGAAGCCCATAATTTTTTTTGATAAGTTGTTTAGTTTAATTGGAGTCTCAAGCCCACAATGATTCAAAATGGTTCATTAGTATAACATATAAAAGATGTGTTTGGTAGTAAAATGTGGTGTCAATATAATTTGCCAGCGAAATAATGAATTTGATATTATGACAATTGGTACGTTTCGGATTGTATTGGAAAATGTTAATTGCTCTTGAATATCGGATTATGATTTGGAATTATATGGATCGTTATCGGATTTGCGATATTAGATATTGGATTCATTGGACATTTTGAGACTTGAGACGGTATAATATATTAAGCTCGAAAAGAATTTAATATATTAAACACGAATCGGACACAAAATCTTCAATAAAACCAAAACTAATATTTACAAGAATAATAACGAGACATAAACTTGTTAAATATTGAAATTTCAGTTTTGGTTAACCCAAGTCTCGACGACTTGAGAAAAACTAATTTTTATTAGTTTAACTTAATTTTATAAAACGTTTATGTTTTATACAAGTTATTTGGGATAACAGGGTAAATGTCGAAACGTACAAACTAAGTTATTTGATTTAAGGTGTTTGCGGTCGTAAACTTCTAGAGTTGTCTTCCTTGGTTTGAGTTCTCGTCCGTAATTCTCTCGAGTTTGTTGGTGTCTCTCCTCTTTGGCGTGAGTGGTATGTCGAGTCTCTATTTTCTTACCACACCACACGAAACGTTAACACTAAACTTTTACAAACTTTGATACGAGTAATCCACAAAAACTAAGACGTTTGTCTTGTGAAACTCTCTTACTTTACGAGACATATTCTAAGATAATTACATACGTATTAGGTTGTGCCGTGAGACCCTAGTTGCCGTGAGATTTTAGTTGATGTTGCGTTAGGCTACCTTTGAGCTGTTGTGCTGTTCTACTCTCTGACATTGTTTTGATATTACATTGCTGGACTGAGGTGAGTTCTCGTAGCCCCTTTTTCATTATGTTTTTCATTGGGGGAAAATGGTACTCAAATGATATTTTAACAGTTTTTCATGCTGTGATTATACTGTTTTCATGATTTTGGACATTATGTGTGTTGATACAATTATGTGCTACAATTTGTTTGACTGTGTGTACATTGATGCGCAACTGTTAACTCTTTCGAGAGCCGAAACATTATGATAGATCTATCGGGGTAGCTCCCCTCTGTGTGTACTGTTTGTGGTTCCAACATTGTGACAGGTTCAGTTGGCGCGACATTATTTGGTTTCGACATTGTTTGTTTTCGACATGTGCTTATAATTGGTTATCATGCTCACTTTTGTCCTACACTATGATATCACAGCTCAGCGGTTTTACTTTCAAACCTACGAGCTCACCAACATTATGTTGACGTTTTCTATTATCATTTTCAGGTGGATCATTTTAAAGTATTTGAAGGCACATTGATCGGAGTCAACTATTTGATACCTGCTACCATGTTTGTTAAGATGTCAAGATTTCAAATGAGACATGCTTTTCTTTTAAATTTGGTCGAAGAAGGTTTTGTAAACTAATACTGAAATAATTGTAAGGTATGAATCTATAATGTTATGCAATGTGCCTTTCTCAGTTACATCCCGTGTTTCCGCCTTTGACGGGGTGTGACAGATTGGTATCAGAGCCTAAGGTTATAGAGAATGCCGGTTTTTCAAAAATAAAAACCTCAACTATAACCAGATTAAAGTTTTTATAAAACCCCAAACATGGTACGAGTCGACTAGCCCGAGCATTCCATCATTTTTCCTAAATTACGCATAACCTGATCAACTATGCGTAATTCAGGAGCGATCATGGGATGATGGGGGTAGTACCTTGAATCATGTTTGGTTGGAGTCGGAGTCTAGACCACCTGAAAATGCATTGGTTTATGCGTGTGCATTTGCTTTACGTGTTATGTGTATATGTGGTTATGCTGCTTTGCCTTCTGTGTGTTGAAGCTTTTAGCTTCTAGGACAATATGTGAGCTTGCCATTGTGTACTTATCTGAGTTGATATTGTGTGACGTGATCCGATATGTTACGATGTGTTTTGAGTTAAGTTGATATGACATGGTTTGATTTGAATCGAGCTAGAATATTTTGTACCATTCCCCATACTCGTGCGATTGATATTATACGCAAACAAAACTCATACTATATATTTTACTAAATATATATAGCGATACGTTATTTTGAAAACGTTAGCTTGAGTAGACTATTTTGGATACACTATACAATTTTGAATACTATTTTGAAAGGTCAACATTGGTTTCGCTATTTTGAAAATGCATTATATTGATATGCTATTTTGAGACATATCATTTTGGAAACACTATTTTGAGAATTTGTTTATCATCAAAGACGTTAAGCCTTTTAACGACTCTTAACTTAATTTCATGACAGTTCTTGTTTGATGAGTTGTGAAATTAAGTTAAGTTCAAATCGTTTCTCGTTTTAATGTTATAGATGATTGATAATTTGGTGCCATTTGAAAACGATTTTGGATACAAGATTTTCTGGTATTGCCCTATGCCGATACGTCACATGCCTTGTCTTCCCACACTACTCCTCTTATTAGCAAGCCTGAACACACAGAATTATGAGCCGATGAGTCGGTTGACACCATTAGTTTCCTTAGGAAGCAACCCACCAATCAAAATGGACACATTAATGGTTTAGTCATATGATTAGATTATTGGAGACTACAAGTGAGATAATAGGACTCATGAGAAGCAGTGACCTTGTTAGTTGAGTTGTTTGTGTTGACCATGATAGCGATGTTCATCTTAGTGATCGTGTTCCGGAGATGGTACTGGTCTAGATAATTCAAATTCTGATGGCCAAAATTTTGTGCAAATGAAAGATTTTCTTGTGAACTTTATAAAGTATGATGAACTGTTGATTTTCATAGATTGGAACGTGTTATAATGTTTCTTCAAAACTAAAGTTGGTTGATAGTCGAAATCGTTTTAAAAATGTTATAAAATAAATTTGTGATTCCAAACGATTGGATTGTTTTAGTATAAAAGTCGTCTCAAGTGTTTGCCTAAACATCAATTTTTTTGAAAATCAAAAATCCAAACCATATATGAAGAATCGCTAATACAAATTACAAATTTTGCAAACATATATTTTTTTTATTATTATTATTTTTTTCACATGACTATAACCACCAAAAAAATTTCAAACAAAGTTGCTCCAAATTACATTTATGGTCAAAATTTCATAAAGTCTTACTCAAATAAATGTTGTTAACAACTTCAGAGACCATGCCTCCAAGAGGGAACACGCATCATTCATGGAGAAACCTCGGGAACAATCATAGTGCCTACATAGTATGCGACCTTAGAAGTGAATCGAACATAGACAGTCAGTAGCGATGCGTCGTGCCTTGACGCTATTCCTTCGATGTGCAACCTTCCTACCCATCCCAAAAGATAAGACTCTCGTGTTGATCGTAGCGCGTTAGATTAAACAGTCAGTGTGCAATTACTTAAAGAGACAATGTGGCCTTTCGGAGTCCTAGTTACAATGGGACATGACATCGCTCTTACCTTTGGATATCAAGAAGTTGCACCTGACCATAAGACCTTTGCCTTTCCCTTGTAACAAGATCTCTCGACGTAGTATTTACTTGGCAACAATTTTGAGTCGTTATATATTTTAGTCATGCCTAGAGGAATTGAGCACTTGGACGTAAGAGTTTCGCCTAATAATGATCTTCAAGCGTTCCAGATCATTGACACCAGGTTCTGCCTATAGACCTTTTGATTCATAGACTATCATCTTCAACTATTCGTGCGTGCCTGACGACACGTTCTTCCCGAATGTTTTCACACCAAGGGGTTTTCCCTTAGAAGCCTTTTATCAGATGTGAGACCATTAATGATCTCTGTCCTCATTGATTGAACTCTATTAGATCCTACTATTTCCTTCTGAATGAGTACGTCAACAAATCTTTCCTACATGATAAGGACACCAACATCGAAACTCTTCACTAACCTTGTTCACACTTTTGCCTGAGTATGATAACCTCCTCATGAAACATGTACATAAGACTCTTGTGATCTATGCGGAAAAGACACTACGTACCATACAAACACCGACTTTTACGATATTACTTCGAAACCACGACTGTCAACTCCTTGTCACAAGTTGGGATATTCCTCCCAATCTTCTTCAATTGCATTGGAACAACTTTCTTCACGTTAGAAAGCCGTCATTTTTACTTCATCAACCTTCGTGGACGTCGGACGTTCCTTCATTCGAAGACACAGCCTTGACCATTTTTTTTTCACGTATGATTTTCTCCCCCTCGACTGTTGATCAACAACTCCCACCCAATAGAAACAACAAATTCCACTTAACTGCACTTTAAATTTATTCCACCAGATTTTCTCCCCGTTAATGCCCTTAAGAATACCATTGATGATTCTTTCAGTAATAAAATTTTTCTCGATCCCAAAAAAAATAAAAAAATAAATAAATAAATAAATAAATAAAATTAGCTAGCATTCCATTTAATTCCTTCGACCCACGACTCGTGCGATGACATGAAAAAGAAATCACAAATCTTTTTGGCACAGAAGTCGGACGAAAGCAAGTATGTTATAGACGAAGAAGATACCTGACACAACTACCCTTACTTTTTCATCAATCGCTTTAAAAGCTCACCCTTTCCCTTAGATTCTTCATTTTTCTTGTCATGTTGATATCCCCGATAGTGGCTCATATCATAGTTCACCTCTTTGATGAATACATCGACTTTTGTGAGTCCATGGAAACCACCATCTTCACAATTCAACTAAGTAGGTGTACTCTCACTTAAAGCGACCTGGATGGCTACACCAGTGTCAAGTGGTCGTGCCAAATCTATGACGTGCCATCCTCATACACCATTTCGCGTCTGTAGGTCTAAACTTCAACTGACTTGTTTTCATTGTTACGACGTTAAAGAAACCTCTGGAACTACAAATTATTCAACCATTTTGAACCATGATGAAGGCTGGTTAGATAACGACTGATTCCCGTTTCCTCATGGATACTCGACGTTCTGCAAAGCGTCGTGACTTGACAACATTTTTTTTACATACGCCATGGCAACTTCAGCCTGTCTCTTCAAGGTTGGGAAACCTCCTTCAAGCCTACCTACGTGGTCTCATAAACAAAGTTTCTTTCCCTGTCGCCTCTACCAATATTCTCTGGGTGACAAATTTCCTCAACGGTACCCTTGATTTTCTTCGCTAATCCCACTAATTTTAGCCGTAAGTACCTATTCGTTGTTTTGAGCAAGTCCTTAACTGAGCCAAATCATCGAAGACGTTAAATTTCCCTTTCTTAATGACTTGATTAGCTGCCTAATCTCGTGACAGTTCTTGTTTGATGAGTTGCGAGATTTAGCTAAAATCAAGTTGATACTTAGTTTAAGGTTTCGATGATTTTGCTCGAAGACGGAAAGGCTTATTCCATTGAATTTAGTCACCCGATAGTTACCATCGACTACCCGTCACACTTCATTCAGAAGTACGAATTTGGACTAAGACGACATAGGTTACAACTTTTGGTAGTATTTACCTTTGTCACATAAGTTACGACCGCGACATTTGATCCCTGATCCAAATTCTAGTTCTCCTGTTATGACTCTGACCTTCGTTAGGTTCTGCATGCATACGCTAGTTATTTCAGTAAGAGCAGACATAATTATTGACGCTAACATAGTGGACTAGGTTGTTTACAGCAGACTACCAGTTTCATTAGCAAGAATTGGTCATATGGATTTACGAGCAACCCATGGATTTTAGTGATTAATGTGTGAGGAACCATAAGTAAGGCCTAACTGGTGACCAACCAGTTATCATTCCATAAGATGTCAGCTTGAGGGATCTATTTCATGTTGTGAAAGAGCCAACCAGAACCCCCGATAGAGAAGTGAGCAATTTAGATGAGACAAGATTCTAATTATAAGTTTGTTGGAACTTAGACCGTGGACATGAGTTACTTGGGAGCGAAAGGACCAGATGAGACTTAAGTAACCACACCTTTTTAGCAGTGGTACTAGCTTAACTTTGGGGACAAAATTCCTGTAACAGGGATGTACTGTAGCAACAGGCATTTTAGGGCAATACTTATTTATAAGACTCGAAACCATTTGTGGCAGACGATTATTTTTTCAAAATTATTTTAATAATAAATTTCATTTATTACTGCCTATTATTCATTTTCGAGCTTTTAGACATCATTTGAACTCAAAATGTGAGAATTTCTTGTGAAACATGAAAGTTGAGCACAAAGCGGGTCGACACGAGTCTAAACCTAATAATACGGTAAATATTGAATTTAGACGCGTTAAACATGCATGAGCGTATCTATAGTCATTTTTTTTATGGAAAAACTAATTTAGAAATATTGGCGCAAGATATAACGGCTCACGAAAATTTTTAATACATTAAACGAGCTCGAGAAACACTTTTATTTGGAAGCTTTACAAAAAAATTCGATAAAGGTCCTGAATTCACGTGAGAACGTGACGATGAATCTCCGTGTGTATATACTCATCTCTTTTCAACCGTAACGAGTAACTTGAATTGAATCGCGAGGTCGCGATTCCGTTAAGGAGGTGAGACTGTAACCACCCGTAATTTTCCGAATATATTTTTATTCGAGACTTTTCCTGTTTCTCATAAACGAATCTTTTCTGAACTTATTTGGTTTGAAAACGTGAAATTATCTTGCGAAACGTGAAAATTCGTACACAACGCGTACTGGCACAACCGACGATTTTATTTGATTATTTTATTATTCGTGAGAAACGAGACGTATGAATAGCCGTTTTTATTGAAAAAATTATTCTGAGCGCAGTGGTGATATTCTCGCGTTTTAAATCGATCGTTTGCTATTTTAAACATGCCACGAGCATCATTTCATGAAAGTTAGCAAAAACTACAACTATGGTCCTTGCAGTAAATTTTCCCCTCCATCCTTAAACTTGGATTGCGACAACATTGGTCCCTAGGGTATTTTTAATCTAACCCTAACCCTAAACCTAACTCTATAAATACATTGTGATAAAAAAATTTAGGGTTAAGTCTCATTTTCTTTCTCCTTCAGACGACACTTCACTAGCTCTCTCTCTCTCTCTCTTAAAATAGCCAAGCCTCATATCTTCTTCTCCTTAACAAATCCGGCCACCACCACCTCATCGCCTCTCCCCTTATTACACAGCCACCACCATCATTTTCACCTTGATCTCCCCGTCATTCCTATGTGGTCCACGCGCCTTCTCCGGTCACCAGTCGTCACGCGCCACCACTGCTGCTGCTGCGCCATCTCTGCCGCTTGCTCTCGCTCTCTTCTCGTCATGGTAAAACCGAGAAACGCTTGTTATTTATTTCTATTAAAAACCGAGTATTATTGTTAACATTTTTGTGGATTGAATGGACTCAAAAACTGAATAAAATTGTTATTGGTTGTCATTAAAAACCGGATATAACTCGACAATATTAAAGACCAGAATTTAACGTTTTGATTTTCGTTGTGTTTCGTGGGGTTTGAAGCGAATAAGGTGTTTAGGGTATGTGTATCTTGGTGGGTTTAGTCTCGGATCAGGTAAGAAACTCGATTGGGTCTTGTATCGAGACCCATTAGTCCTCGGTTTGCACATGACCCCTATAGAGGGTGTGTGACTGTGTTGTCTCGGGTCAATAAGATGACCCACTTAAGGTTGTCTCAGTATTGGAAAAAAAATAAAAATAAAAATAATAATAATAATAACATATGGGTGTTTGAGATTTAGTTTCGATCTGTCTGTTGAGTCGAGTCTTTCTCGGTCTCGGTGTGGGTAACAAAAACACCACGAAGGTGTTATAGTCACGAATGGCCTTATTTGGTCTTAAGTTACAGTTTGTGTTGGTAAATTATTGTTATGGTTTGTGCTACAATTTGTTTGACTGTGTGTACATTGATGCGCAACTGTTAACTCTTTACGAGAGCCGAAACATTATGATAGATCTATCGGGGTAGCTCCCCTCTGTGTGTACTGTTTGTGGTTCCAACATTGTGACAGGTTCAGTTGGCGCGACATTATTTGGTTTCGACATTGTTTGTTTTCGACATGTGCTTATAATTGGTTATCATGCTCACTTTTTTCCTACACTATGATATCACAGCTCAGCGGTTTTACTTTCAAACCTACGAGCTCACCAACATTATGTTGACGTTTTCTAGTATCATTTTCAGGTGGATCATTTTAAAGTATTTGAAGGCACATTGATCGGAGTCAACTATTTGATACCTGCTACCATGTTTGTTAAGATGTCAAGATTTCAAATGAGACATGCTTTTCTTTTAAATTTGGTCGAAGAAGGTTTTGTAAACTAATACTGAAATAACTGTAAGGTATGAATCTATAATGTTATGCAATGTGCCTTTCTCAGTTACATCCCGTGTTTCCGCCTTTGACGGGGTGTGACATTGAGCATTAAATGCGGATCTCAAACGTTTTATACAAAACGATTTTCAAAAATTATCCTTTGAGAAATTAAAACCGCTTAATGCCCAAAACACCCTCCACTTCACTTCCCTATAAATACCCCCCAAACAAAAACACACACACGTTTTTAGAAAATCTTAAGCAAATTCTTGCCTTTTTTTTCTTTTAAAACAAAAATTTTGTGTGTGTGTTCTTAGTCTTTAGAAACCCAGACCTTTTTTGTTCTTGAAAACCCAAGACCTTCCAACACAAATGGCTACTTCTAAGGCTATCAAATACGCCCCAAATGTGGAATTCCTCATTGAGGGCGTAGACATGACCAAAAACAACGTGGTAGGTAACTTTGCCTATCCCCAAAAAGTTTTAGGCGTACAGGAATGTAGTTAAATACCTTCAAAACTGCTTCCTTGCTACGGCGTTCACAAAGACCCCCTCTGTCATATATCATGACTACCTGAGGGAATTCTGGTGTACTGCAGTGGCAACAAGCCCTGAAGACACCAAGGACTCAATTATCACATTCTTAGTGATGAATGGGAGAAGGACCCTCTCCCTTGATTACAAAACCTTCATCAAAGCCACTGGCCTTGATTTCGCTGAGAATTTTGAGCCCAACCCCACTGACCAAGAAGTTAAAGCAGAATTGCTTTTTCTAGGGCCACATGACCCCAAACAACCTGATGTGGCCCCAGGTTCATTATTGGCCAAGGCACCAATAATCAAGGCTTGGTTTCCCCCAGCCTGGAGGATCCTGATGACTTTTGTCATTCAGGTCCTTGGAGGCAATAAATCCTCCACGGAGCAGTTGAATGCATCACAACAATTGATGGTGTTCAGTCTCCTGGAGGGTAGAAAAATAGACATCGGAGGAATAATCTTCCGTGACCTCGTGGCCAAGCTCTCAGGAAAATCTAGACAAAGACACATGTCTTACCCTAGGTTTATTTCCTGTGTGCTTCAGGCCTTATTAGGCTCTGATTATGTTAGGCCTGACGTCTTACATAAGGCCAACTATTCTAGAGACCTCACTAAGGTACAACCAGTACCCCTGACCAACTATATGCTGATTGTTATTCAGGGGGAAAAGGCAATCTCACCCATTCCTTCTCCTGAAAAGCAGGAGAAAAAGAAAATGAAGGCAGGGACCAAGAAGGTGGTGAAACCCACACCACTCGCCCTTAGATCTTCTGCCTCAAAAGAAGGGAAAACGGCCAAGACCTCAGAGACACCCATCATTGAGACCCTCTTGACCTTAAAAGAAAAGCCAACGGAGGGTACTGAGAAATCATCCTCAGTATCCTCGGGCAAAACCCTTCCTCATGGCTCTACTGACATAAACAAGTCAGTGGAGTCAGGAACCTCCACCCAATCACATCCCGATGAAGGCATGGCCAAATCATAAGCTATGCCTGAGGGAGGACAGGGTCCTGAATCCTCGGTAGGGCAGCACTACTCTACTGAGAAGGGGACCCACACCCAATCACATCCCGTTCACGGCTCTGAGAAATCACACTCAGGGTCTCAGGGAGTCAAGGACCCTAAATCCCCAAAAGGGCAGTACAACCCTGATGGGAAGGGGGTCCACCAACAATCACAAACTGTGCCTAGTGATAGTACTGGAAAACACCCACCAGTGCTTGAAGGCGCACATGGGGACAAAGACTCAGGGGGCATGAAACCACCCACTGATATGGAACCACAACCCCCTCAAGGCGGATCCATTCCCTCGGGAACTGACTCCAAAAGCCAGCCTGAGAAAACCCACTCAGTTATTATGGCAGGGTCAGGACCTGGCCAAAACCAGTTGAAGATTCAGTCGATGGCGGATTTTCAAGCTGTTCTCTTGTCTGATGAAGAGCTCAGCATTGACAGTGAGGAAGAAGTGTTTGAGGCAGGTGATGATATGGACACTGATCCTCAACCCACTGAATAATCGCATCAGTCTTCTCCACCACAGGGTGAAGAATCAGCATCTAAGGCTGATCATTCATCGGACTCTGAATCATCCTGCCCAGCCAATCTCAGGAAGTATGACAACATTCTTCCTCTCACTAAAATACAATTGGTCAAGTTCTTGCAGAAAGCCAACAATGCTCTCTTTCAAGGGCTCACTGAAGAAATCTTTGACCAACATTGTGAAGCTGCAGTTCATTATGTCAACCTGAAGGAATCTGTTGAAGCTTATCATGATGAAGTTAATGAGCAACAATCAGGGATTTCCTACTCCTTGACAACTCTTGATCAGAATCTTAAAATGTTCAACGCTACTCTTTCCAACATTACCAAGAGCGTTGCAACTATTCAAGAGTCAGTGAAAGATGACCCTGTGCTCAACAAGAAAATTCTTCAGGCTTCTGAGACTTATCAGCAACAGTCAGCTCAGTTCACTGAGCTTGTCAACATGCTGAAATCCTCTAACCTTCAGGGTCTCAGCTCTTCAGTGGACTCCATCAAGTCTTCCCTGGTTCTTATGGAGGCACATTTGGCATCATGGGCCAAGTCTTCGAACTCCTTGGCCTGGAATCTTGGGCCTCGGATGACTGCTATAGAGGCTTCTCAGGCATCTCTTGAGGCAAAGGTGACCACTCTTCAGCAAGACACCTCAGACATCAAATCCATGATGACTGAGATCTATCAGGCTTTCAAAGGTCAGGCTGTTCCCTCAACTTCAGTGAGCACTCCAACTCTTGCTCTCACAATGACTCAAGCAACAGTTGAGGGGGAGAAAGTCACTGAAGCATCTTCCAGCCAACAACCTCCTTCTCACACTGAGGGGGAGATTCCTGAAACAACCCCATCATCAACTCACCAAGATAAAGGCAAAGGCATTCTCACTACTACTGAGCCTGAACCTACAATATTGCTGCCTGCTTCCCAGGTCATAAGGTCTGACCCCGATGAACCAGTCAAGGTGCCTTATGAAATTAATGGAGTGATGCATCTTCTCACTGAGGCTGAAATTTAGGCTCATATGGAGAAGGAATAAGGTATGAAGAAAGCAGTTGAAGAAGAAAGGCTGAACAAGTCTGCACTTATCCAGGTGGTCAGTGAAGAGGCTGAAAAGCTTGGAATAGAACCAAAAGCCCTTGCTGGAAGAAAAGGTGGTGAGAGCTTTGTGAAAGCTCAGGATGCTGAGATGATTGCTCTCAGGCAGAAAAGGGATGAAAGGTTGAAAAAGGCTGGGGAGATAAGGAAAAAGAGAATTGAGAGGTACCAATGGGTTATGACAAGCAGATTGCGACCTGAACCAATCACTGATGTCAAGATTCATCAAAATACCAAGCCTGCTATCATCAGTGTCTTCAGAGGTCCAGACATGAGAGACTTTGAGGTTCATGATCCCTTTAGGTTCTCTGACTTTGGGATCACTGAATTGGATGAATTGGGTCCAATCATATTTAAAAAGTCGAACGTTGTCGTCAAGGAACTGATGAAATCCCTGAAGATAAGATATGAAAAACTGACAGCAATACCTGATAAACTTGGTATTCCCTCACTTCTCCCAGCTCCAGCCAGTCAGCCTGCTCCCTCTCAGTCCTCTAGAAGAAAGATGAAGCAAATTGAGTCTGAGCCTCAGATCAAAGTTCCTGGCCTTGAATGCAATAGAGCTCTCCCTGAAGGAGTTACATTTGTGAACAACTTGGTCATTGAACAACCTGAGAGAGGTCTCTTCTTCACTGATGCGTTTGGTGATCAAGCCTTCCAAAGATGGAATGACATTGATAAGGCAGGAATTAAAACTATGCTTGGTCATTGAACAACAAGCGAGGCAACCTGAGAGAGGTCTCTGTAGCAAACTGCAAAATTTCCTATAATTAACAACGGTTAATTATATATTAATCTCCGTTCATTATTTCTAATCACCATTTTTGCGGGGAAATTTGAAATTTTTCTTATTATACTATATTAACGAAATCACGTCATCCCATAAATCACCAAATGACGGAACGAGTTCAACGATTATTACGAAAGTTAATTATTCATAATTAACACTTAATTGGGCCGAAAATTCACTCAGCCCAACCTAATCCTTGTGTACTATTCATCAGCCCATACTCAAGCCCAACTTCATTATTTTGTGATTTTATGTGAAATTCGATAGGAACCCATCTCCAAAACGCCTCCCATTCGCTCCATTTCTAAACGCGACATGTGAATATTTTTATATCATCTCATTCCCCTCCTACCAGTCTATCATAGTGTCGAACCTCAGAATATAATGTCGAGTTTTGATGTACTTTTGAAAGGCAAAGTGTTCGGCCAAAATTCCACCCAATCCGATAAACACCAAAAATTCAAAACGTAACCATTTCGACTCCAAATTGTTTCTACGCAATCCTAATAATATTTCTAGCCTAATGGCATGTTGTTGGATCAATTTTAACATCAATATCTAAGTATCACACGTTAAATCGATTTGTGCACCTAATAAACTACTAGTCGACATATACATGTACACAAATCAAATTCCAACTTTTCCTACTCACTCTCATACATTCTCAAAGTCTTGGAATGTCAGAAATAGATCTCTTGGGAGCCCCTCATTCACTGACAAGGATTGTAGAAGCTAGTAGAGGTTGTTTCTTGAATTATTTGAGCATACGTGTGCTTAACATCTCATATATCTACCCCAAGCCTCACCACCTTTCCTCACTCATTTAATACTCCCATACTAACTCTTATACTCTCATAAAATCATCTCTGTAAGGCCAGAAGTTAAAGTTCTTTCGTTTGGAAGCATATCGAGGAAACGGGTTAAATATATAAATCGTATACGTGGGTTATAATCGAACGTGGGTATTATTCTTGTGTTCCTATCGTCTCACTCGAGTCTCTACCACCCAAACCTATCTCCAATTCAGTTTGTACGTTTTATATTAAGCATGCATCGTATTTTATACCACTCGAACATATATCATTTTTGTTTATTTATTTACGTACTCATAATCATGTAGCACACAAAAAGTGACGAGCCTCCATCGTGGAAGGCCTAGGAGTCACCATGCACACCCATATCACCTTTATTTTTAAGTTTCATGCATCATTCGAGTTCATATTAAACCTTGCTCAAAATTGTTAAAACTGATAAACACATAGAAAATTTTACTAAGTCTTTTACTCATATTACATGTTCCATGTCGCCTAAAAACAGCCGTGTATCTTAAAAATTGACTTAACGAGCATACAATATTTTTACATAACCTATTAGACCACCTAGCTAACTATAACTTTCGTACATATAATTTGTAAATATAAGCACACCTAGACACTCTAAATCAGCCAAAGTGAATCACTAAAACCATATCTAAAACTGTTAATAAAACGCGACATGGGCTGTTAAGCCCATTAAGCAGTTTTTAAGCACTTGAGATAAGCTAGCTTATCTAGGTCTTTTGATATGAAAATAGAACATGAAAAATGAGATTTTTGATGAGCTCAACTCGTCTCAAGGCGTACCGTTTTTAAAATGCTATTGGGCCTTAAACATGGCACGTTAAAAGCCCATTAGACAAAAAATAAGTTCTTTTGCCATATAAGCTGTTGAAATAAGCTTAATTAAACTTAAATAAGTCTCGGAAAATTTCATATAAATTTTCCCCATAATTTTTGTACATTTGGACTAAAAATGTAATTCAAATTCACTTAGAGGGACCAAAACTGCCAACCGAGAAATATAAGGACTGAAAATGTAAAAAACAGAATCCTTAAGGTAGAAATTGACATATTATTAACTTGCAAGCTCAGAATGCTATATTGGACTAGTAGTGGACTATAAATGTAAATTATATTTAATAAAGGACTAACGGTGCAACGCTAACGCCGTTAGGGTAAAAAGTGTAAAAACTGGAAAAGGACAAGGACCAACATATTATATTTGACATTCTTATTTCTATTTTTCATTTTACGATTTTCCTTCACGTCACGTACATTTTTATATATTTCATTTATTTATAATTTAACTTTACGTTAATTATATATATATAACGAGATTTTAAACGATTTAATTATACGTTTCGAGGAAATGATATTTTGGAATATTTGACATAAAAACAAGATAATATTATATGTAACATTATTTTTAAACTTTAGGCATTTTAAGCATATCACATTCTCACTCTAACGATCAAATCGTTATTCGTTCTCGTTATCAATTTCACCGTTCGTATTTGGTAAGATTCTTAGACTTCCTTTATATTCAGGTTCTGTGTTGAAGCCATTTCCGTAATCTCATCCGTAATCTTACTTAATTTCATAATTCCACCTTGCCAGATACGCTCAAGGTGAGTCATAGCCCCATTTTTATACTTGTGTTATAAATACTCTTTGGGGGAGATACATGCTAAATCACATACTTTTATTTGTATAAGTACATTGAAAACTATCATGATTTACTTGGAAATATAACTTCTACTTATATGTTTTGAATTACTCCTTGGGATAAATAGACGCTTGTTTTACTAGCAAATTGCTTGCTTAAGCTTGAATACTGAACTCAGAAGATAGCGTTTTCAAACTGCTTGTTGTAATATGATATTGGTTTTTAAGATAAACATTCAAGTAACATCATGAATGTATGTTCCGCTGTTATATGTTAATGGGAATACTTGCTAGAAAAGAGCATACGTAGTTTAGTTACATCATTACCTTGATATTGCCTAAGTACACCCCTACTGCCAGAAAGTCCCTTTATCATGAGCCATTAATCACTAGTAGTGAACGCGAATATAGTGGACAGCTTCGAAACCTGTTTGAGGCTTGACATCCTATCCCACTAATTACTTGACGGAATGCCTTTGTGGCTAGTCGTATTAGTCGCGATATACTATATTTGAGGAAAATAGGAATTGGCAATCACCTATTACTCGAGGGAATATCCATCATTGAATTGATGTTGATCACCTCCGTTTTACGGTTCATTGTTAACGTTTGCGTGTCATGAGGCTTAGGGCAATATCCATAAGAGATTATGTGTCTTCACATATATCTAGATACAGCTGTATTAGTATTTCACCAGACCTTGATTATAGATCTCAGGTATAACATCATGGGTTCCACCTCATGCTAGGATTATGATCTAGTACTTGAACTTAACTGAATACATATATGATTTATTTGTGGTTATACTCAACATCACTCATTACTTGTTTCATCGCTGTTAGTATTTATTACAGATATTACCTCGTTCTTGAAATCATTGAAATGAACTATTTATCAGTACTTGAAACTTATTTCGAATATCACTTCACCTCTGAAATTACTGAAAACTGACTACTTGAATGTTGATATAAATAATGCCTAAAAACATTATCAATACTTATTCATATCTCTATGTTTTGATGATCACAAAATGTAAACTCATCAAACATAAACTTATTAAGTAAACAAGTATTTAGTTGGAAATATTTATTTCTACAACTTAATCACTTAATGTATGAATGAACAAATGCTTAATGCATTATATGATCAAAGGAACATTTTCTTAATCACTAGATTTTTTATAAAATTACCCAAAACATTTTATATCTTTTAGAAAATCATTTTTGGTATTAAATAAAAATGTTTAATCTTTTATAA
The DNA here is from genome assembly GCA_021014915.2 of Artemisia tridentata subsp. tridentata. Taxonomy (NCBI): domain Eukaryota; kingdom Viridiplantae; phylum Streptophyta; class Magnoliopsida; order Asterales; family Asteraceae; genus Artemisia; species Artemisia tridentata. The sequence continues at coordinate 403,121,895 of CP139509.1, read as the reverse complement.
AATTATGAATTCAAATTTTCAACAAAAAATGGTAAAAATGTTCCAGAAAAACCTTCCCCACAAAAAGACAAAACTGGGCAACGGTCTAGAGGGGCGGCCCCCTTAAATATACAAGGCGGCCCCCTTAATTTTAAGGGGACCGCCCCCCTATTTAAGGGGACCGACACGCTCCTCCAGCCTGTCCATTTTTGCCTATAAATACTGGACTTCCCCTGGACTTTTTCTCACCTTTTGCACCTCAAACCTTCTGTTCTAAATCTCCTCTTTTCTTTCCAAATCCTTTCCAAAATCCTTTGATCATAGATTCTTAAGCATTGGTTTCCAAGTGATCCAAGCTTCCACCATCCTTGTGCAAAAGAAGAATACTTCTATCAATCAAGACTAGAAGTATTACAACTTAGTGTCATCTTGTTACTTAAGTTGTTAGTTTAGTAAAGTTTGTAAATCATTCATTCATTTGTGTATAAGGTGTGTATAGTAGGTGTGAACATGAGTGATTAGATTAGTGTAGTGTGTAAGTAGTGAAGAAGGTGTATAAGTAGTTATGGTGTAAGGAAGTCATGTAGAAGTTATAAAGCCGTGGTGTAGAAGTTGTAAAGCCGTGGTGTAGAAGTTGTGAAGCCGTGGTGTAGAAGTCGTGAAGTCATAACTTAGAAGTTGTGAAGTCGTCATGTAGAAGTCGTGAAGCCATAACTTAGAAGTTGTGAAGTCGTCATGTAGAAGTCGTGAAGCCGTAGCTTAGAAGTTGTGAAGTTGTCATGTAGAAGTCGTGAAGCCGTAGCTTAGAAGTCGTGAAGTCCTCATGTAGAAGTTGTGAAGTCGTTGTGTAGAAGTCGTGAAGCCGTAGCTTAGAAGGTGTGAAGTTGTTGTGTAGAAGTCGTGAAGCCGTAGCTTAGAAGTTGTGAAGTCGTCTTGTAGAAGTCGTGAAGCCGTTGTGTTGAAGTCGTGAAGAAGTCGTGAACAAGTTGTGATTGAAGTTGTGAGATTGGTTCTAGCTACGATTAGAACTCGACATTTAGCTTTGTGTCGTTAAACCGGTGTAAGCGAAAGTGTGTAAGGTTTTCTCCGCCATAAGGGAGCTTGTTGAAGTAGTGAAGAAAACTCTCGAGCAAGGTGTGCTCGGGGAGTGGAGTAGGGCAAGGAAGGTGTCCTTGTAGCCGAACCACTATAAATCCCTCGTGTCTCGGTTTGATCTTTCCATCTCTTACTTATTTCTTTATATCGTCATTACTTTCATACATATAGGCATATATAACTGTTAGTATTAATTAGAAGTTGATTTCACATAAAGATCAATTTAAAACTCCATTCATAAAAAGAAAACTTTTATAACAAATCTAAAAGGATACACATATAATTAATAATATTGTTCAAGTATCATTTTTCATATATACTCAAATCTAAGGTTTTAAAAGGAAACAAAGTTTTCATAATAAAATTAAAAAGACGTAAAACTATTCAACCCCCCTTCTAGTTTTCCACAATTGGTATCAGAAGCCAGGTTAAACAAGATTTTTAAAATATACTGTATTTTAAAACTTGAATCGATCTATGGAATTCGAAAAATATTTAGAAGGGGAATTTATGCAAAAACCACCGCTATTTGAAAACTATACTTTTCTTGAATGGAAAAATAAATTTGAAATTTATGTGAAATCAATTGATCTAAATCTTTGGCATGTCATTTCGATTGGTGATTTTCAACCAACAAAAATGGTTTTTGAAAGTCAAAATGATTATTTCAAAACAAAGAATGACATAAATAATAAAGCTAAAATAATTATTTATAAAACCTTGCCGAAAGTTGAATATGAAAGAATATCCTTCTGTCAAACGGAAAATGATATTTGGAAAAATCTCTTAAACTTTCATCAAGAAAAATGTCAAGCCAAAGATGAGGAATTTAATCTTGTACATGAATTAGTTGTCCTAGAAAATTTAAAAGATAAACATTTAGATAAAATAGATACATGTGCTACTAGTTCAAATGTTTTTAATGAAGGTATTAATGACGAAGACTACATGAATCAACTCCGAAGTGAACTCAATCCAAAATCATGGAGTGACACAGACGAAGAAGAAGATTACTATCCGTACTTGTTGATAAAGCATGATATGGTTGCAATGAAGATGTGAAAGTCTCAACAAAAGACGTTATATGCATCAAGGCTAAGACACCAAATGAGTCTAGTACAAGACATGTTCGGGTCAAGCCGCTATGATCTAATAAGGCATTAGATGTCCGCTATGATATACCATCATACCTTGGTTATCTTGAAGACTCACCTATCATTCACTACTTCGTCTACCATCCTGGATGTTATGAAGAAAAGCTGGATATAAGGTAAGTTCTCCTTTTAAATTTCATGAGTAATTACTTCATGCATATAGTATTGCCTTAGGATATGCTTGGTTTGATAGGTTGCACTGCCTTTACACTTTTAGCTATATTACTTTTACGATTTAATAAATTAGAAACCCTTTAGTTAGCCTTCTAAGTATTAAATGAAGTATTCACCGTCGAACTCATTTAGCCTTCTCAAAATTAAAATGGAAATCTTCTATGTCCACTATTAGAAAACTCTTGGTGATGAAGTGAATTAAGCTAAGTGGATAAATCATTAACATAGAAGTAAGATTAGATTTCTCGCGTTAGAAAACTATGGATGATACAACCTCTTGTAGACTATGGCATCAAGATAGATAAGTATGCGACATCAAACGTGCTAAAGATGTCAGGTTATATTGACTGGAAATTTAGGAACTTAATTAGTGAACCAAGCAAACTTCATATTTGGTATTCTTCGATAGGTAAATTTAGGAAATTAATTTCTTCTAGTAAGAGAATGACTACTGGAGAATCTATTGAATAGAAATTCAATTTGACCTAACGGTTGAATTGCTTCTATGTGAGAAGTTGGGTGTGTGTAACCCGTAAAAAAAATTGGTCGTGTTTAGCCTGAATTGAGCACCACTAGTAATAGTCTCATACTCATTCTCCAACTTGATTACATTATTCTTCCTAAATATACCTAACGATAGTTTACTTTTATGAACTTTGTTTTTCATTAGAGCTTTTCATTCATAGATTTATGTCATCTTGCATATATTAAATTTCTTTACTTGCTCCTATGTGATTTGATTGCATGCCTTCATAATTATTTGCTTAGTTGTTGAATGCATAGTTATTATAATAATTTTTGTTTTTCTCTAACTATTCTGATATGATGTATTTTTGTATTTAGTCATAATACATGCTTAAATGCCATAGGATATACAAAAAAGGGTAGCATGTGACAATAGACTTAACCAATACCCTTGAGCATGAGATCTTTTATAACCACTATTTTTAAACCCATAACTAATGGAATTTGTTTTTAAATATGCAAAAACTTCACATTTTGGAAAAATGATTTTTCAAAAGATTATGACACCTTTCTATTTAACATGTTTCACCATCTTACCTTTCTTCCAAACTTGTGTCCATAATTACGTGTTTATCAAAACCAAAGATTGGAAAAATATGTTTTCTTTCCTCATAAAAACATTTTGAAATAAAACCAAAAACTATTTCATTAAAATATTTTTCACATCCACATAAAAACCTACTCTCAAACATTGTTGAATAATGCCAAAAACACTTATTTAAATCATGCATGGTGATCTCATATTTGTCATCTATATTTATGTATATGACATTTATAAGTAAACTAAATCAAATCTGAAAAACCATAGTTTTCTCATTAAGATCTTGCTTGGTACAAGTCTAGAAGTCCATGCTATCACAATTCCCCATTGCTTTGCATATAGACACTCATTAGGATTCATTAACTTAAACCCATCTCCCTAAAAATCATATTAGGAATTACTTGGTATCATGTTTCTTGTCTATAAATTTATATATATTACTTGCTTAATAAGTAGGTTGCATGCTAGATAGAAGTGCTTAATGTCCTTATGAAACATGTTTTGCATACATAAGTTATTAAATGATAAATTGCCTCAAAGAGATTGGACTTGCTTGAAACTAAACCCAAAAACACAACCTTATCAAAACAATTTCTGCCAAAAACCCATTTCCGGCAACCTGGGAATCATCAGATGGGCGGCCCCCTTAATTATTAAGGGGACCGGCCCATATTTAAGGGGACCGGCCATCTGATTGGTCCGGGTTATTGTTTTCTCTTTCACTTTTTAGCCCATTTTATCCTACACTTCCCAAAACTCACAAACATGTTTTGTCCTAAACCTCACACCAAAATTTACCTTCCTCAACCACATCATTTCTACACTATAAATACCCCTCTCCATCATTAATGCTCATTCATCCAAACATGTCATCTCCCAACAACCCAAGATCCAAGCCTTCAAGAGTTGCTAAAATCTCCGTAAGGCCCGTTTGGAGACGGAAGCTTGACACTTGTCGTAACTCCAACTCAACAAATGATGTTGTTCAAAATCAACCAATACCTAAACCTCATACTCACCCAAATCAACCACTACCTAAACCTCATACTCACCCAAATCAACCAACACCTAAGTCTCATGATCATCCAAATGAACCCTTTCACAAACATAACCAATCATCCATTCTTACTTCCATAAATACACCTTCATCACACCCACATGAGTCATATGAAGAGTAAGATCAATCCCAAAACAACAATCCCAATCTCATTCACAACACCTCACATCTCATTCAACCTATCAATGTACCATCCAAAACACTCATCACTCTTGGAATACCCTCTTCTTCCACATTTCCATCCTCATCCGCTTATGATTACCCAAGCTCACAAATGTCTTCACCACCAAGAGTGTCACCACCACCTCCTACCATCTCACATGTTGCTCCTATGTTACATGTCCAAACGTTCATCCCAACCATCAACCACACTCCACCATCATCACCTTCCACCAAACACTTGAAGTTTATTGAAGAACTCAAGGAAGCCCATGAGCTTAGTGCTCTTCTTGCTCTACACCTTGCTCAAAGCAACTTAGATAAACCTCCATCTAGCTCTCCATCATCACCCCACAACTTGAGTCAAATTGAGAAACATGTCAACAATTGTCCTTGTTGCATCTTTCTCCAAAAATAAACCATTGCTTTGAATGAGCACCTCACTTGGATTGAGTATCTTCTCACTAAATCTCATCCAACACCCTCACTTGAACAACATCAAAACCCTGAATCAACATCTTCCTCTCCAAACTCTTCACCTCCAATATCTCCACCACCAAACTCTCCAACATCAATGCACCCAAAAACATACCTCCATTAATCCATCATTTTTACCCTTACTTAACCACCTTAATTTCAAACACTCCACCATCAACCATCCAAGCATACTATATGCTTATATTTTCTCAAACAAAATAGTCCAAGTTTTTATGTTGCAAGCAAGTCCGATGGCTCTCTTTGGAAAATTAGAATTTTCTACCTATTGTATGCTCTAAGCATAATAAATGTTGTATTAATAATTATGTTTTCCACATAATCATTTTGATTTAATGTATGTTTTGGTTCATGTCATTAATAGTTGTTTGCTAAGATATTATAATATGTTACATATATGCTTGTGTTTCTAATATTTTGATTGCTATGCTATTATATATGCTTGTTCTTCTAATATTTTGATTGCCATGCTATTATACTATGCTACATATATGCTTGTGCTTCTAATATTTTTCTTGCAAGTATTCCATATCTCGATTCCTTGGTGCCCTCAAACGAGGGGGAGTACACATCAAGGGGGAGTTCTCGTCCCGTCAAATTTTATTTATAAAACTTGTCAGCATAACCTTTTTGATTCTACAAAAAGGGGGAGAAGTGAATATAAACTCACTAAATACTTGTCCAAAAATAATGTTTTGGATTTAATGAGTTTAAGTTTTGTAATTATCAAAAAGGGGGAGATTGTTGATATAAATAATGCCTAAAAACATTATCAATACTTATTCATATCTCTATGTTTTGATGATCACAAAATGTAAACTCATCAAACATAAACTTATTAAGTAAACAAGTATTTAGTTGGAAATATTCATTTCTACAACTTAATCACTTAAGGTATGAATGAACAAATGCTTAATGCATTATATGATCAAAGGAACATTTTCTTAATCACTAGATTTTTTATAAAATGACCCAAAACATTTTATATCTTTTAGAAAATCATTTTTGGTATTAAATAAAAATGTTTAATCTTTTATAAAATTATGAATTCAAATTTTCAACAAAAAATGGTAAAAATGTTTCAGAAAAACCTTCCCCATAAAAAGACAAAACTGGGCAACGGTCTAGAGGGGCGGCCCCTTAATTTTAAGGGGACCGCCCCCCAATTTAAGGGGACCGGCACGCTCCTCCAGCCTGTCCATTTTTGCCTATAAATACTGGACTTCCCCTGGACTTTTTCTCACCTTTTGCACCTCAAACCTTCGGTTCTAAATCTCCTCTTTTCTTTCCAAATCCTTTCCAAAATCCTTTGATCATAGATTCTTAAGCATTGGTTTCCAAGTGATCCAAGCTTCCACCATCCTTGTGCAAAAGAAGAATACTTCTATCAATCAAGACTAGAAGTATTACAACTTAGTGTCATCTTGTTACTTAAGTTGTTAGTTTAGTAAAGTTTGTAAATCATTCATTCATTTGTGTATAAGGTGTGTATAGTAGGTGTGAACATGAGTGATTAGATTAGTGTAGTGTGTAAGTAGTGAAGAAGGTGTATAAGTAGTTGTGGTGTAAAGAAGTCATGTAGAAGTTGTAAAGCCGTGGTGTAGAAGTTGTAAAGCCGTGGTGTAGAAGTTGTGAAGCCGTGGTGTAGAAGTCGTGAAGTCATAACTTAGAAGTTGTGAAGTCGTCATGTAGAAGTCGTGAAGCCATAACTTAGAAGTTGTGAAGTCGTCATGTAGAAGTCGTGAAGCCGTAGCTTAGAAGTTGTGAAGTTATCATGTAGAAGTCGTGAAGCCGTAGCTTAGAAGTCGTGAAGTCCTCATGTAGAAGTTGTGAAGTCGTTGTGTAGAAGTCGTGAAGCCGTAGCTTAGAAGGTGTGAAGTTGTTGTGTAGAAGTCGTGAAGCCGTAGCTTAGAAGTTGTGAAGTCGTCTTGTAGAAGTCGTGAAGCCGTCGTGTTGAAGTCGTGAAGCCGTCGTGAAGAAGTCGTGAATAAGTCGTGAACAAGTTGTGATTGAAATTGTGAGATTGGTTCTAGCTACGATTAGAACTCGACATTTAGCTTTGTGTCGTTAAACCGGTGTAAGCGAAAGTGTGTAAGGTTTTCTCCGCCATAAGGGAGCTTGTTGAAGTAGTGAAGAAAACTCTCGAGCAAGGTGTGCTCGGGGAGTGGAGTAGGGCAAGGAAGGTGTCCTTGTAGCCGAACTACTATAAATCCCTCGTGTCTAGGTTTGATCTTTCCATCTCTTACTTATTTCTTTATATCGTCATTACTTTCATACATATAGGCATATATAACTGTTAGTATTAATTAGAAGTTGATTTCACATAAAGATCAATTTAAAACTCCATTCATAAAAAGAAAACTTTTATAACAAATCTAAAAAGATACACATATAATTAATAATATTGTTCAAGTATCATTTTTCATATATACTCAAATCTAAGGTTTTAAAAGGAAACAAAGTTTTCATAATAAAATTAAAAAGACGTAAAACTATTCAACCCCCCTTTTAGTTTTTCACATTGAATTTATTTCAAATATTACGATATATTCTTGAATTCATTGAAATAAATGGTTTTCCATTAAACTCTATGAACTCACCAACCTTTGTGTTGACGCTTTAAGCAATTTTATCTCAGGTAATTAACGGAGCAGGACAAGACACGGAGCGGGCATTAAATACTCTGATAAATTAAATGGTGTAAAAATCAAATATGTCATTTTTTCTAAATTATCAAACCCTTTCATGGGATTTACAAATCAAATATTTCACCTTTATATCAAAAGTATTATTTGAATGACAAATAACTTTCAAAACGCCTCTTTAGAGCTGTTTTCTGTGATTATGACTTCCATCCTCAACGTAATACCCCAATTACTATTCCGCTGCTTTAACATAATTTAGGGGGTGTTACAGCCTCCCCAATACAGAGTCCTGAAAATGTGAGGTTCTGTCATGACCAGCGAATCAAGATCCAAGAACATCCTGACCAACATGAGCTGGAATCCAAAAGACCAAAGCTTGAAGCCCTTGGTTATTAACTTGACTGAAGAATCTGCAACACCACCACTATCTTGTACTTTGTTTAGTTGTTAGGACTCCTGTAAATGAAATTAATAAAATGATGGCCCTTTGTTTTGTTATTTCAGTGTCCTTAATTACTTTCTAGTACATTCAGTATGAGAAGAAGTCATTAGCTCACTCATAACTGATCAAAACACTTAAGCATAATTTTATATCCAAATAGGGGGAGATTGTTGGGTCCTTCAGTACCCAAGGATCCCTAAAACAGGATTTGAATACAAATTAAGCTAAGTGTTAATTAAACCGAAAATATTCTAAGTCACTAAGTGAACAGTCACTCAGTGAGTTACCTTCAAGATGCTCAGGACGAATCTAAGAAGAAAGATTCACCACACAGTGAGGTGGTACTCCCTGAAGTGTTACTTGAGCCAAAGAAGAAGGTAATGGGTTCAGTGAGTGTTGGACAAGAACTCACTGAACCCCAGTCTCCTCAACAACAATAAGATTAAAGACTGAAGACTGAAGGCGAAGACTGAAGAACCTGAAGCCTGAAAGAAAGGCGGGATTGAGCGGGAAGGTTTGAAGAGATAAGGACAAGTCTTATCGGGGCAGAAAACAAACCATCCCTAAAGCGGCTAAAAGTCAAGAAGTATCACACTGACACTCGAAGACTTTTTGGCGCATTCCTATTGGTTCTTGGAAATGACAAATACTGTTGTAGTTGTCAGACACGCCTTCCTATTGTTTATGTATTTTTAATCTTCAGTACTCTTACATGTTTGACTATAAATAGCAAACAGATGGAGAAAAGTGGGTTAGGTATTTTGTGCAATAAAAGCTTAGACTTTCACAATACCCCTTTTCTCCTATAAAGAGTAACCAATCCCTGAGATAGCTCAGTGGGTCGATATTGTTACCACTTAAGCATTGCTTGAGTTTAGATAGGAGACACCATACCTTTTCTATTCAATCCCAAGTGTTTGTTCCGTAAAACACTTGGGTAATAGATTCTTTGATTGATTTCTAATAAGAATTTAAACGTTGAAAAACATTGTGTTTTTATATTTACATTTTTACTTATAAGTTGTAATTAATCAAATACATCGTATCAGTCATAAACATGATTAGATTAACTTTCTAGTTATTTCTAAGCGTGTTAAGGGAACAACATTTACAAAGAATCATAACTGTATTAGGAAACAAATACTTTCCTAATCTTTTATCAATATTTTCTAAGGAATATTCTATAATCTTCCATAGCTTGTAGAATTCCTTCTTTGTCTTTTAAGTCCTTGTAGTTTCGTATTTGCTTCATTCTTCTTTTATTGTTTTGTATTATCAACTCAATATAAAACCCAACACAATCTCTTTCAGGTATAGACGGGCAAGTTTGTCCATACTATCGTTTTCCCTGATAGCGAGGAAATGAGCAGATTTGGTAAAACGATCAACGATTACCCAGATAGTATCACAACCACTAGTTGTTCTTGGTAATTTAGTGATGAAGTCCATGGTGATTCGTTCCCGCTTCCAAATGGGAAGTTCAGGTTATACCATTAACCCTGACGGTTTCTGATGTTCGGCTTTCACTTTCGAACAGGTTAAACATTTAGCGACATACAAGGCGATTTCGGCCTTCATGTTTGCCCACCACTAGAGTTTCTTAGATCCTGATACATCTTGTCAGATCCGGGATGAATGGAGTATTTTGATTAATTCGACTCATGCATAATCAGATCACGAATACCCCCGTAGAGTGGTATCCAACTTCTGTCTCCAAAGCATAAAGTTTCATCGGAACGCTTTACGAATCTGTTTTCTTTTTCCACCATACCGTAGAGATTCTCAGCAGGTCAGTTTACTTCTTTTATCGCTTAGGCTTGAGATTCTAGGATTTGAGTGGGTAATGGTGAATTAATAGTCATCCCTAAGGCTCTGACTCTTAACGGTTGCATTCTTGTTGCGGTATGCATCTTTTCGACTAAGAGTATCGGCAACTACGTTCGCTTTACCAGGATGGTAATGAATTTCACAATCATAGTCACTGAGCAGTTCTAACCAGCGGCGCTTGGTATGGGGTTTTAGGTTGAGGGATTAGGCTCAAAGTAAAAAACTAATGTTTGGTTTGTATGCGTGGTGTTTTAAAATCAGGTCTGACACCCCTCTGTGAGGGGTTTAAGAAATCCCACCTAGTAGGGCAACTTTTACTTTCCCACCCTTTTAATTTTTGTTTGTTCCATCAATTTTTTTTTTTTTTGTATTTATGTAATATTTTCTTTTTCCCAATATGAAATCCATATCTTAATGGCCCGTTTGGTTTGTAAATGGATTTAGGATTAGGATTTGGATTTGAATTAGAATTTGGATTTGGATTAGGATTTTGAGAGATAAAATATATTTTTTTAATAGTTTTTATAATAATATTATTATTAAAGATATAATATATAAAGTAATGAATAGAAAGCAAATAATAATATGAGGTTGAAATGAGCACACGTATTCATTTTATATGTAATATGAAGAAAAGACAAAACAAATAAAGCAAACCCTGGGCACTTTGACATCTTTTGTGGAATCCTGCTTACAAGGGCATGAGTCCCTTTTTAAAACCCAAATACCCATAACAAACAGTTTTTTTTACTTTGGTAGCTAATCCTTAGACTAAAAACCTTATAACAAACAGCATCTTAATTTAAATCCAAATCTAAATCCGAACCCGTCTACAAACCAAACGGGCCTTAGTTTTAACGGTTGCATTCTTGTTGCGGTATGCATGTTAAGAAAAGAATAAGTAACCAATGTTGTTTGTAACCAACAATGGATCAGCCCAGCCCACTTAACTAGTTATTAGAAATTGGTCAAATAGACTCAACTGTTTTTCTAAAAAAATGCAAAATTTATAACTTTAGTACTCGGCCATTTGATCCTTATCTTAGGCGTTTTCTTCATTCAACCAAATCCATGAAATGAAATTGTGGTTGTCACTTGAGCATGGTATAAGAGATGTAGGTGTGAACACCTAACATCATAAACATATTGTGTACTGGTCAAATGTGGTTGCAGTAATTAATGGTTCATGTACTATTCCAAAAAAATTAATGGTTCGTGTACATGTAAATTGTTGCAATCAGGCATTATTGTAAATAAAAATTTGTTTGTAGATTCATTGTTGTTGCCACCTTTAATAAGGTGAAGCGCTCGACTAACACGAGAGTGGTAGAAAACTTCTGAAAGGAAGGAAAGCTAGAGATGATGAATCTACAAACAAGTGGTGGAAAATCGACATCATCCATATTCCATATTCCATAGTCCTAATTTGAGATTTCCCCTGTCAAGAAAAAATATAGTTCTTCACCAGAACAAAATTTCCCATGGCTTGAAGCCTTTAAGTACCATATCTTTTGATTGGCAATTATTGAAGATTTGAAGCCATACAATATATTTTTAAATGATTTACAGCAACTATTGAATCACTAGAGTACAATTTTTTTTGTGTGTGTGACAAATATGTGGTTTGTTGTCACAATCAATTTAGAAAGAAAACAAGATCTGCAAAATTTACCAGCCAATGAATTTGCAAGGTTCATGTCAAGTAAAACTTTCATGTTTGAAAACACTTTGCACCATTTCATATGAACATCCATGTGGGTTCCAAAAGCTTTTTCTTCTCATAAACTTCAAAACTAATTTTTCAACCTTCATATCCATATTCCAGACTAACAGACTAAAACTTGCATAACCAATACCATCATATAATAAAATGGAAATACATTGCTATGTACATGTAGCCCATAGTTTCCAGAACAGTCGAGCACTGATGCAACATTTCCTTGTCCTCACTGCATTAAGCGAAAAGTTGTAAGTTATAACATTAACCATATGAAGTTTCACATTCTATCGCCTTTGACACTATCCATGCTTTTGCAAGTGCACGGCCAACGCCGAAAACAAGCTTTGAACCAATTTATCCCATTTCAAAAGAGAGAAGTTTATAATGCTGATGTTTACTTGCTTAAGTAAACACAATCTTTTACAAAGTTAAAGTAAACCCATAAATTAACAACAATATAAGTTCCTTAACATATTACAAAACCAACAAATTTAAATACATCAAATCTTTGCCATCTCATTCCTAAGAGCATTAGCCCTAACCAAACTCCCAATTGTGTTCACCGCGAGCTTCAAATCCTCCAAAGGATTCCCGGGCGCAACCTTCTTGTACAAATAACTATCGAAAGTCATCTTCTGCACATACTCATCCGCGCACATCTCAACAAAAGCCTCTCTAGCAGGATTCGACCGATAAAACACCTTTTGCAATATATCCAACACCTTGTAAGTCGGCCAATACGTCTTATCCCATTTCTCCAAATACTTCCTCAAATCCGATTCCTCAACCATTCTCATCCCATTCTCCGAACCCTCAACAATCGCCTCAGCACACATTCTACCACTTTTCGCAGCAAAGTAAATCCCTTCACCAGAACATTTCGTCACATACCCTGCCGCGTCACCAACAAGTGCCACTCTGTTAGCAAGTCTGCGTGGACGCGGGTGCTCCGGAATAGGATGCGCCTCCACGCGGATAATCTTACCCCCTAGGATCTTGTCACGCGCACGTAGGCGCGTGGCAGTCTGAAACTTCTTAATATCAGGCTTGTGAGTCACAGTTCCTGTCCCCACAGCCACATGGTCACATTTAGGAAACACCCACCCATAAAAATCAGGTGACACGTCATCACCAACATACATCTCCGCAAGATTCTCATAATAAGTCATTTTCTCCTTAGGAATCTTAATCCTCTCCTGAAACGCTATAGCGTATTCATAATCTCCGGCGTCAATACTTTTCGCAACGCGGGAGTTGGCGCCATCCGCGCCAATAACAGCGTCAACTTCGACGCTGGTCTTTACACCAATAGACCCCACCTTCCCATCGTACGCGCTGTAATGCAAAACATACGGCGCGTACTTTTCGGTCGGTTTGTCCATCTTGAGAAACAACCCATTAATGACCGTGGCGCCTGCAGCGGCAGCACGGTCACGGAGGTACGCATCGAGTACCTCCCTACGGACCATGCCAATATATTCATGTGGCTTAAGCGTCTGACCAATATCAACCGCAACGTTAGAAGGTGAAATCATTTTCATCTTAGTAACCCTGCGGTCGATAATATCAAGTGGCAAATCAAATTCACCCACCATGCAGAGGGGAATAGCCCCTCCGCATGGCTTAGCATTGTCCATTTTACGCTCTATTAAAATTGTTTCTACCCCGCCTTTTGCTAATGTTTCAGCGGCAGCGCCCCCCGCGGGGCCTCCTCCTATGATGGCCACGCGGAGGTTGCGGCCGTTGATTTTCGGGCTGGTTTTTGCAGCCATGATGTTTTGGCGCCTGTAGTTGAGGTTAGATGATTGGTTGGTTTTTGAGAGTGTTGTGATTGATGCATGGCTGGTTTCTTGTGATTTACGGAGTCCGACGAATGATTTAAGTGCGACGGACGCCATGGTGGTTTTTGGTGGTTGTGGTGGAGTTAAGAGAAGTGAAGCGTGGAGTGTTTGGTTTTGTAAGATTTTTTTAAGGATTTGAGGATATGGTTTTGGGATATTGTGGTGGTTTAGACCGTTGGATTTGAGGTTATGGACGGTTTGGATTTGTTAAGGATAATAGAATGAAATGTTTTGTTATTCTCTTGTAAATGACTTTTTTGTCCCTGGTACAATAAATTAAAGTATGTCTATGGCATTCATTATTCACACCCCCCTATTTTTTTCAATTTTATTTAATTTTATTTATTTTATTTTTTTATAATTTTGTTTATATTAAAAAAATATAAATCTGAAAGTGCGGAATAAAAAATATAAAGTTTAATAAGTCAAACGCTTAAAACTGTCAGACATACGGAACAGAAACTGACAAAAAATTGTGATATACTGTCACCAAAAGGAATCTTTGACCAAATCCTCTATGATTTAACATCATGGGGGGGGGGGGGGGGTGGGTTTGGATAGCATAGGCCTATGTCTATTGTCAATATAAATATCGTCCTAAAAACGTTATTTATATTTTACGATCTTTGCTTAATTTTGTTAATGACAAATACAAAGTTTATCTTTAAGCAAAAGCATAAATAAGATTAAGTCTTTTACATTTATAGTGATAAGTCTTTTAAAACACATTTACACATTACAAGTTTACTAGGAATAACATTACATACATTTACATGTTTATTTCTTAAATTAAAAACTTTATTTTCTAAATATTAGGATGACATCATGGCATGCATCATGAACACAATCTTGGAAAGATTTTGTGATATCTTGTTTAGATCTTCAAGCTAAAGAGTTGACATTTGAAGATATGGAAAGATTGTACAAGATATGAAAAGATATGGAAATATCTTAGCTGCCTGACATGGCGGATCCAAAGCCATACAAAGGCGGATCCAATTTTTGGGATCCGCCGGATCCGCCAACTGTTGTTCAGCTTTGCTTATAAATAGCAAGCTGATCATTTGGCCATTTTCATCACTCATATAGCTTAAATACATACTCATTCATTTACATATCACTAACCCATATCATTCTTTTATTTTATTGATCTTTCCTTTTGTAGCAAAGAAGATCACAGCATATAAGGATCAACATTATGTTGTTATCCTTTTAATATAGAGTCTGTGTGATTTTGTTTTAGTTCACACATCATTATTTGTATCATTTATTCAGTAGAGTTTGGTTAGTGTTTTAGTCCTTAAAACACAAAGAGTGTCGGGAGTGGTTGTACCCTTATGAAAGAACCAACGGGAGTGGTTATACCCTTGTGAAGAACCAACGGGGGTGGTTGTACCCTTGTAAAGAACCTGGTGTTTAGCTTCGTACCGGATAAAGAGTAAGCGACGTGTAAAGGTTTTCTCCTCCTAGAAGGGAGCTTGTTTCTTAGTGAAGAAAAACTCTCGAGTTAGAGGCTCGAGGAGTGGAGTAGGGCAAGGAAGAGAGTCCTTGTAGCCGAACCACTATAAACATCTGTGTTGTGTGGTTTGATATTTCCTCTCTTTACTCCTTTACTTATATTACATATTTGTGTGCTTGATTGTTTACTTTACTTTGGAATCACGTTAAGTATACAAAGCGAATTAATTTTAAAACGGTAAAAACTATTCAACCCCCCTTCTAGTTTTCCACAATTGGAACCAGAGCAGTGTTACTCAAGATTTTCAAAATATATTGTATTTTAAAAACTTGAAACGATCAATAGATTTTGAAAATTTTAAAGAAGGGCAATCTATGCAAAGACCACCACTATTTGAATCAAATTGTTTCATATATTGGAAAAATCGCTTTGAGACGTATGTGAAGTCAAAGGACATAGATCTATGGTATATAATTGTAGAGGGTGATTACAAGCCCATAAGTAATGATATTTCAGGTGGAAGGGATGTAGGTACTTCTCTTACTCGTCACAGTGATGAGCAAAAGAAGTTGATTGCTAAAAATAACGAAGCCAAAATAATGCTTTACAATGCTTTACCTAAGAAAGAATATGAAAGAGTTTTTATGTGTAAAACGGCTAAGGATATTTGGCAATCATTAATCATCACTCATCAAGGGAACTCACTAGTCAAAGATAACAAAATTGATCTTCTTATTCAACAATATGAACAATTTGTTATCTCTGAAGATGAGACCATTGATAGTGCGTTTGCTAGGTTTAATACTATTATTACATCTCTTAAAGCACTTGACGAATCTTTTTCTAATAAGAATTTTGTCAGGAAATTTCTAAGAGCACTCCACCCGAAGTGGAGAGCAAAGGTGACAGCTATTGAAGAATCTAAGGATCTTTCAAGTATGACACTGGACGAGCTCATAGGAAACCTCAAAGTTCACGAAATGGTGATGGAAAAAGACTCAGAAATAGTTAAAGGTAAGAAGGAGAAAATGAAGTTCATCGCCTTGAAAGCTAGAGTTGAGTCAAGTGATGAAGAGTCTTGTTCTAGTAGCGAAGACGAAGAATATGCCATGGCGGTAAGAGATTTCAAGAAATTCTTCAGGAGACGAGGAAAGTTCGTTAGACCACCTCGTGAAGAAAAGAAATCCTTCCGAAAAGACCATGATGATAGGAAAGGAAAGGTAGACAGGAAGTGTTATAGGTGTGGTGATTCTAGTCACTTAATAGGAGAATGTCCAAAGCCTCCAAAGAACAAGTCTCAAAGAGCCTTTGTCAGTGGAGCTTGGAGTGATAGTGAAGGAGATGATGACGAGCCTAAGAACGACGAAGTTGCTCTCATGGCTCATGACACAGAAGAGGTACATTCTGACTCATCATACTCTTCTATAGATGATGAAACCTTAGAAATAGAATACAACAAACTGTGTGATATAACTTTAAAAATCATAAACAAAAACAAGTTCTTAAAAACCAAAACGACACTTTTAGAAAACGAAGTTTATTGGCTTAAAGAAAAGGAGATACGAATGAAAAAAGGTAAAAATGCTAAAGAAACGTGTGTGTCGTGTCAGGAACTTAAATTAGAACTAGAAACACTTAAGTCAACACAGGAAGAACTTATCAAACAAAATTCTAAGTTTAGAAAGTTTGATAAAAATATAAGTTGTATAGATGAGATAACAAAGATGCAAAAATTACCTCATGATAAAACCAGACTAGGTTTTATGAAACTAGGAACCTTAAGTGAGTTTAAGAAACAAACAGTGAAAGAAAAAGAGACTATTCCAACTGAGTCAGACACCCACGGATCCAAAATTTTGGATCCGCCAGTTGTACCCAAGGGATCCGCCGGTACTGTTGATGAACAGAAGGTTCTTAAAACGAATCGTACTGAATTTGTTAAGGTCACTAGAAAAGCTAGCACTAGTACAACTATTAATAAACAAAAACCATCAGTCTCCATAGGAAAAGGTCAAGTTATAAATGAGTATAGAGTTAAAACGGTTCAACAGGCACCCAAACCTAGTTTTCCCAAACACCCATTTCCAAGAAGTAACTTTAACTCGCAACATCAATACCAAAATAATTGGAACCAAAACATGTCTAGAAACTTTCAAGGTCCTAATTATATGCCTTGGAACACTTGTCCACCATTTCCTTACATGAACCATGATAATGTTATGTTTAACCCAAACGGACCCATGAGATATTGGGGACCAAACGCTTAAGTTTTTCTTGAACATTAGGTGTGCTTAAAAGTTGAACTAGAACCAGATGAGTGGATTAAAGATAGTGGGTGTTCGAGACACATGACGGGAAACAAAAGCCTTTTCTCTACCTATCAAGTATACGACGGAGGTAATGTTACATTTGGTAGCAAGCTTAAAAGTAAAATCATCGGAAAAGGTACGATTTCTCATGACTCTCTATCTATCGATGATGTTGCTCATATAGATAATTTAGGTTTTAACTTGCTTAGTATAAGTCAATTGTGCCGCAAAAAGTATAACGTCCTTTTCAGTGAAAATGGAAGTAAAATACTTAAAGACGGCATAACAGTAGGAAAAGGTGTTTTAAAGAATAACGTGTATGTTATGAAATTAGATAAAACACATAAAGACAAGCTTTGTCTTACCTCCTTGGACGAAAACTCAACTCTATGGCATCGACGCTTAGGTCAAGCTAATATGAGGTTAATTCAATCCTTATCATCTAAGGAACTCGTTAGGAACCTGCCCAAGTTGAAATATGAAAAACACATTTGTGATGCTTGCAAAATAGGAAAACAAGTTCATAATAGTCATAAGGCTAAAAACATGGTGTCTACATCTAGGTGTCTAGAATTATTACATATGGATTTGTTTGGTCCATCCGCTATACAAAGTTACGGGGGAAACTTCTATACTTTGGTAATAGTAGATGATTACTCTAGGTATACATGGACTAAGTTTTTGAAAACTAAAAACGAAGCTTTTGATAAATTTGAAATCTTAAGTAAGAAAATTCAAAATCAAATAGGAAGTAACATAGTGTCAATAAGAACCGACCATGGTCGTGAATTTGACAACGAAATCCAATTTGGAGCTTTTTGTGATGCCAATGGCATAACTCATAATTTCTCGGCTCCTCGAACCCCTCAATCTAACGGTGTGTAGAACGCAAAAATAGGACAATTCAAGAAATGAGTAGAACCATGTTAAATGAACAAAACATACCTCAAAAGTTTTGGTGTCACGCTGTAGATACATCCACATATATCCTAAATCGAGTTTTAATTAGAGTGTTTGGAAGCAAGTGCTTCATTTTAAACACAAAGGATTATCTCACCAAGTTCGACCCAAAGTCGTATGAAGGTGTATTTCTAGGATATTCACAAACTAGTAAAGCATATATAGTTTTGAACAAAGAAACCTCAAGAGTCGAGGAATCATTGAACGTAACATTCGATGAAAGTCCACCTCCCTCTAAGACATCACCTTTGGTAGATGATGACTTAGTTGAAAGTCAAATGGTTGATAATCAGGAAAATATTGAAAGTGAGAAAGAAGATGAACCGGTAAAAAGAGAAATAGTTAATATCAAAGAAACCAAAAGTCATCCATTAGAAAACGTCATAGGAAAAATCAATGAAAGAACATTAAGGTCTAAAGCTCAAAATGAAAGTAATTTCTTTTGTTTTGTTTCAACAATTGAACCTAAAAATGTTAATGAAGCCATAAAAGATGAATCTTGGGTCATTGCGATGCAAGAAGAATTAAATCAATTTGTTAGAAATGACGTTTGGACATTAGTCCCACAACCTAAAAATCAAATCATAATAGGTACAAAATGGGTTTTTAGAAACAAAATGGATGAAAATGGAGTAGTGTCTAGAAAGAAAGCTAGGCTAGTAGCACAAGGCTACAATCAACAAGAAGGTATAGATTATGATAAGACTTTTGCACCCGTAGCTAGACTTGAGTCAATTAGGATATTACTTGCATATGCATGTGCACATGACTTTAAACTATTTCAAATGGATATCAAAAGTGCTTTTCTAAATGGTTTTATTAATGAGGAAGTGTATGTAGCACAACCTCCCGGCTTTGCCGATTTTGAAAAACCTAATCATGTCTACAAACTTAAGAAAGCATTATACGGACTTAAGCAAGCACCAAAAGCTTGGTATGATCGACTTAAGACCTTCCTAGTTGACCATAAGTATACCATGGGCCTAGTAGACAACACTCTCTTTACCAAGAAAAAGGGATCACATATTATCATAGTCCAGATATATGTGGATGACATTATATTCGGATCAACTTGTCAAGAGTTATGCGATGAATTTTCAAAAATCATGCATGATGAGTTTGAAATGAGTATGATGGGGGAACTAAACTTTTTCTTAGGTCTCCAAATAAAACAATTAGAAGATGGGATATTCTTCAACCAATCTAAGTATATCAAGGATATGCTTAAGAAATTTGGTCTTGAAGATTCTAAACCTATGAAAACACCAATGTCTTCCGAAACCAAACTCACCAAGGATGACGAAAGTGAATCCGTAGATAGCACTAAATATAGAGGGATGATTGGTAGTTTACTCTACCTAACGGCTAGTAGACCGGACATTATGTTTAGTGTTTGTCTATGTGCACGCTTTCAAGAAGATCCCAAAACATCCCATCTTGAAGCCGTTAAACGGATATTTAGGTACATAAAAGGCACTACACATCTAGGATTATGGTATCCCAAAGGGACGGGAATGAAAACCATAGTGTATGCCGACTCAGACCATGCTGGTGATTATGTTGATAGGAAAAGTACAAGAGGTATTTGTACTTTTGTAGGACATTGTCTCACTTCATGGTTTGCTAAGAAACAAACAACCCTCTCCATATCAACAACTGAAGCCGAGTACGTGTCAGCAGGAAAAGCTTGCCAACAAGCACTGTGGATGAAACAAGCTCTCGTCGACTATGGAATTGTACTCAACGACATTCCCATTCTTTGTGACAACAAAGGAGCTATCGATCTTAGCAAAAATCCAGTCCAACATGCTAGAACCAAACACATAGAAATACGTCACCACTTCCTACGTGACAATGTTCAGAAGGGAAACATCTCAATTGAGAAAGTTTCCTCAGAGGACAACATTGCCGATATCCTCACAAAACCTCTCAAGAGAGAACCTTTCAACTATCTTAGACTTGGTTTAGGATTAATGGAACATAGTGAGTAGATTAAACATTAACTCGAACCTTAGATTAACCAAACGCAGGCAATACCAAAATTGGTGTTCTGATCCTGCGGATCCAACCGACAACAAGGGCGGATCCCTTGTTTTGGATCCGCCGGATCCGTGGCCTGCTGAGCCAATTTTCTGTTTATTTTATAAACTTCCTTTACTATTCATCACACTTCCCAACACTCAAACACCTACTGGAACTCGACCCATAATTCACCAAACTCACAATTTAGGCCATCTTTCTCAACTAAATTGAGCTCTAAACATCACTGTAAGTATCTTTATCATGTATACATTCCTGATCTGCGTCTAGGATTTCTATTTCATGCACAAAACCAAAACTTGGGGTTTATGCATAATTCTTGAAAAATCATGAAGCGTATTTACTGAATTGTATAGCAAATCATGTTTTTCATAATTAGGAATTGCACCTTGTAGTATATTATCATTATTTATCAAAAACCCCATGAGAAATTTTTGCTAAAATCTTCTCACAACTAGGAAAAACGGTTTTTGAACATTGTTCATGCAAATACAAAAACGTTATGTTTTAAACATCGCTTGCATAATGTCTCTTGAATGCTAAAGGGAATACATAACTAATATGTATTTTCGGGTGCATTCAAATGAAGCAACATTGAAGTAGGAGCGTTTGGGTTATCTCTCGTTTTATCATAATACTTGCATAAACAAAATTTTCATGCATCAAAAGGAGTCGAGATAACTGTACCTCCACATTGTCCCCATGTAGGCACACACTAGGCATTTATACGTATTTTCGATAATTTCAACTAAACTATATAATTTTTTGTGTCTAGGATAACTATGCCTCCCGCAACTAATTACGATCACAAAAACACCATCAAATACCTTCCCAAACACCACAAAACCAAGGGCCTCACCGAATCTCAAGTTAATATTTTTAGAGCACTAGAAAGACGATACGTTCATGAGGGTAGGGTTGTAGACCCCTCATTCTATGAAGGTACCATTCTCCAAAAGCAATTAGCCGCGATTCATTTCGATAGTCTTCTTGACATTGATGAGCCCATCATCCCTAGGTTCATTCTTGAGTTCTATGCTTCTGTAGGACTTAGTTCTAATGATTATGGATACATGAATATCTACTTCAGAGTCGACGGGTTTCAATTCAATATTCCTTTAGATCAATTTGGAGATGTCTTAGGAGTTTCAAATCAAGGAACTTATTTCTATTCTGACAAGTGGTCGTTAACCATTCTAGAGTCTAACCTTGATCGCACGGCACCATATGCCACACCATTGATTGCAAAAGAAACCATTTGTGAGCATCTCTTTTTACCTAGGAATAACCAAACTAGGATGTATCGAGGTCGTCAAGTAGATAGAGACCCATTTGCCATGGAACTTAATGAACTTAGGCCCGAATTTAGAAATCTAGAAGATGTGTTAAGGGCAAATGTCATAAGCACCATTGGGAATCGAGATCATATCAACGCATGTCTTTGTTATATAATGTATTGTGTGTCAACTCATCAACCTTTCAACCTTGCATACTATATCGCCAAATGAATGGCCGATATTCCGGTACAAGGTACCACCGCAATGCCCTACGGGATGCTCTTGACTCGCCTCTATAGAGCCTTTGAACCCATTCCTAGAAATGCTTTAGGCTTTGTTCCCGACTATAATGAGATTCCACACACCTTTGTTCCTTTAAGCGATCATAGGGTAGCGGTTGCAAAAGGCAAACGTCCTTGATGACTTATAGTCCGCATTCGGGTCACGAACCCGACCAATACTCAAGCCCATCACGCGTGGGCTATTACGATAAAGATTTGGGCTTACAACGGCCCAAATCCGAAATCTATTATTGGCCTTGATATAGGATCTCTTATTTATGGGATAAGGATCAATGGGCCGACTAAGGCGGGATACGCCGAAGGGTAAGGAACACGAAACCAACAAGGATTTCGTGTGTATATATAGGGCATCTCGGCTCTCATTAAAAGGTATGATATGATAACCCTAACTCTTCAACTAAAACCCTAAAACCGATTACTTACTCTCACGCCGGAGGATAATCGTGGGAGACAATCCCACGATAAGCCTAACGGTGTTTTTTGTTCTCTTAGTACGTAGGTCTCAAGCATTAAGATCCAATTGATACGGGAACAGGAATCCAAACAAGGAACGCCCAACTTTTGTATCAACAAGTGGCGCCATCCGTGGGACCAAACACTAAGAACTCTGCGAAGAACTAGAATGACAAAGCACGGAAACCTAAGTCAGCGGACTCCGCAAGCGAAGAAAACGCATGGTGACCTATAGGGGCAGAAGCAGCAAATTGATTCAGCCCCTAAGCAGGCCTCTGGAACAACCAGCGCGCCTAAAAACCTAGGATCATACTCAGATCTAGCCTTTACTACAGTAGAACCGCTCACAAGGACTACCCATGCTACTACAACAACCACTAGCGCGGTAGATCTACAGCGCACTCCTTTCACCATGCCAGAATTAGACCTCACTGAGCCGCCAAATGCGCCTATCCGAAACAAGGGTCCTGATTTGGAAACAGACATCCTCGCGCTAGAAGGAGTCACGCTTGAACTAGCGCCAAGAGATTTCGTATCTCAAAACTATGAAACCTTGGCTGCGCTTATGCGAGAGGAAGCGAAAAAGAGGTCAAGCCAGAGTCTGCAAGCCCGGCTCAACTTCAACCCTGAGCATGAAGCATCCCCGCCGCGTTACCGAAAGGAAAGACGCGAGAAGGATAGCCGCCGACACCTAGTGTTTACTAGGATCGGAAGGAAAGTTGCGGATGATGAAGCAGCCGACTTACATTATCTGGAGGAGCATGAAGACGATGAACGGCGCACCAATGTCCATGCTAGGCTTGGCAGTCGCAGGATTCACGATAGACTTGGGCGACGGTGCTCCCCAAGCGAAAGCCCTTCAAGCTCGGATTCCGAGGATAGTCGGCGCAAGCGCCGCAAAAGAGTAAGCTCATCCTCAAGTGACTCCTCGGACAACGAGGACAAAGAAACAGGACACTGGAAGTCCAGGAGAAGATACCGCGACCAGGAGGACGAAGATATGTCTCGTCCCTGGCGCCGCCAAAAGGTTGACGCATTCACTCGGCGCATCAGTGATTTTTCAGAAGATAAGAGAAGGCGCATGCCCGCTAATGTTAAAACTTATGATGGGACAGGTGATCCTGACGACCACCTAAAAATTTTCGAATCAGCAGCTACCATCAAAAATTGGCCACAACCTGTGTAGTGCCACATGTTTAATTCTACATTAGTAGGGAATGCGCGAAACTGGTTCAGTAAGCTTCCACGTAGAAGCATCGATGGGTTTGAAGAGTTGCGGAAGGCATTTCGTTTGAACTTTACTCAGAGGAAGAAGTGCGCCAAGAACCCTGTCGAACTCGCTTGGGTAAAACAGCGCCAAGGGGAATCCACAAGCGCTTTTATGGAGCGCTACAAAGACGAATGCATACATGTCAAGGGATGCCCCGAAATACTAAAGATCTCAGGGTTTATGAACGGAATTAATAACCCAGAACTTATCAAAAAGTTAAATGATAGGGCTCCCCAACCCTTTGACGAACTTATGAAGCGCACGAGATCCTTTATCCAAGGAGAAGCCGCCGCTCCGGATAGCAAGAAAGGCTACTCAAACTATAGGTCACAAGAACAGCCCAGGAGACAATCCAATGACCAGAGTAGCAATCGTAACAAAAGTTACCGCAGTCAGGGGGGCGGACGAGAGAATGACAAGTATACCCTACTAACGAAGACTCCAAAGGAGATATTTGCGACGGAAGGCGCGAACTTTCCGAGACCCCCACCGATGCGCACCCCAGAAGATCGGCTCATAGGGAACGGATACTGCGAGTATCATGGACAGAAGGGCCACACCACCAATGAGTGTGTCCAATTGCGCCAACTAATTGATAAGCTAGTAAAAGAAGGCAAATTGGACCATCTAGTTAAGAACATCAAGGATGGAAAAGACAAAAAGAAGACCGGGGGCAAGAAAGAAGCACCTAAGGACAAGGCTGACACAATCTACATGATACAATCATGGCAGGGAAAGACTAGGCAAAAGGTCAGCCATAAATTTTCTCATAGAAGCGAAATCTCTTTCCCCACCTTGGCTGCGGACAACGCAGTAGCGAAACCACTCACCATCGAGATAAATGCGAGGGGTCACGATATCCACCGCATGTATGTTGATGGAGGGGCATCAGCAGACATAATGTATGAGCATTGTTTCAAAAAATTGCTACTTGAGATACAAAGACAGTTAAGCCCGGCTACGACGTCGTTGACTGGCTTCACGGGAGAAAAGATATGGCCCATGGGGCAACTACGACTACTAGTCGTTGTTGGTAATAAGGAACACTCCACGACATCCTGGATGAATTTTATGGTGATCAGATCTCCTTCGCCATACAATGGCATTATTGGAAGACCAGGAATTTCGGCAATACGCGCAGTACCGTCCACAGCACATGGGATGCTCAAATTCCCGGTAGAAGGCGGCATTGTCACCATCTACAATAACGCCGCGCCACCTAGAGAGTGTAACACGATTACATGTGAGACGACGCACACCCCAGAACAGAGCGCAGCTAAAGTATCAAATCTGAAGGTCGCAATTCATCCTGATTACCCGGAACAAGAAGTATCGATCGGGGGATCGCTGTCTGATAAAGGCAGAGTTGCCGTGTGCGCACTCTTGCAAAAGAATCTGGATATCTTCGTATGGGAACCAAAGCACATGACTGGTGTGCCACGCTCGATTGCAGAACACAAGTTGAAAATCCGACAAGGATACTCCCTAGTACGGCAGAAAAAGCGCGGCCAGGCTCCAGAGCGCGCAAAAGCCATTCTAGAGGAAGTACACAAACTTGTTGACGCAGGTATCATGCGAGAGGTCTATTACCATGACTGGCTCTCCAATCCAGTGATGGTCAAAAAGAGTGATGGTAGTTGGCGGATGTGCGTGGATTTCACTGATCTCAATAAAGCATGTCCACAAGACTGCTACCCACTACCAGAGATAGACTGGAAGGTAGAATCTTTATGCGGATACCCCTTTAAATGTTTTTTAGACGCATACAAAGGGTACCACCAAATCCAAATGGCTAAAGAGGACGAGGAAAAAACAGCCTTCCATACAAGCCAAGGTGTCTACTGTTACACAAAGATGCCTTTTGGCCTAAAGAATGCGGGCGCCACCTACCAGCGATTGGGGGATAATGCATTTGGAAAGCAAGTAGGCCGCAACCTAGAGGTCTATGTTGACGACCTTGTCATAAAAAGCCATACAGAAGGCGAATTGGTCCGCGACATTGAAGAAACATTTAGAACACTACGAAAGATCAACATGAAGTTAAATCCTAAGAAATGCACTTTTGGCGCTACAGAAGGCATGTTCCTAGGATACTTGATCGAACCTGATGGCATTAAACCATGCCCAGAAAAAACAGAGGCTGTCATCCAACTCCCTTCACCACGCACGTTGAAAGAAGTCCAGTCTCTGAATGGAAAACTAGCCGGGTTGAACAGATTCCTGTCCAAATCAGCAGATAAGTCACTCCCCCTCTTTAAAACACTCAAGAAGTGTACAAATAAGGGAGACTTTCGTTGGACTACAGAAGCGGAAGAAGCCTTCACACAGCTTAAGCAACATATAGCAGCGCTTCCCAAGCTAGTCGCACCCCGACCAGGGGAGGAGTTAATTGTGTATTTGTCTGCGACTCATGGAGCAGTCAGCGCGGTGCTACTGAAAGATAGGAATTCCGTACAAACACCGGTATATTTTGTAAGTAAAGCGCTCAAGAAGACATAGATTAACTATAGCCCAATGGAAAAGTTGGTCTTGGCATTAGTATTCGCCGCCAAAAGATTGCGCAGATACTTTCAAGCACACCCAATAGCGGTGATCACAGACCAACCAATCAAGCAAGTTATCTCCAAACCCGACGCATCGGGGCGATTACAAAAATGGAGTGTATTGCTAGGCGAGTATAACATCTCTTATAGACCACGCACTGCGGTTAAGGGGCAAATACTAGCAGACTTCATCATCGAAAAACCAGACACCGATGCTGCACCTCCCCTGAGCGAGGTAGAACTACAAGAGCCATGGGTCCTGTTCACGGATGGATCTTCATGCGTGGATGGGTCGGGCGCAGGCCTTATCCTCACCAATCCAGAAGGAATGGAATTCACTTACGCACTGCGCTTTGAATTCACAGCTACGAATAACGAGGCAGAGTATGAAGCCCTAATCGCTGGATTGCGCATTGCAACTCGAATGGGTGTATGTAACCTAGAAGCAAATGTGGACTCTCGATTAGTAGCCAACCATGTGTTGGGCGAATATGTGGCTAAAGAGGATAACATGGTTCAATACCTCGACAAGACCAAGTCACTAATCCAAGGTTTTGACAGGTTTACCATTAAACAAGTTCCTATAGGGGAAAACAAAAAAGCGGATGCGCTAAGCAAGATCGCATCTACAAGCTTTGCGCACCTGTCAAAACAAGTGTTGGTGGAGACCCTAAAAAATAAATCTATCTCGGAGATGGAGATATCCACGGTAATAGAGGAGCAGAATCCTACGTGGATGACCCCTATTGTCGAATTTATAAGCAAAGGCATATTGCCCCATGAGCAGAAGGACGCTCGACGGATACGGCGCACAGCGCAGAGGTTCGAACTTCGAGATGGTATCCTATATCGGCGCTCATTCCTACAACCATGGCTTCGGTGCGTTGGATCTCTTCAGGCAGATTATGTACTCCGAGAGATCCATGCCAGTTCATGCAGTATGCATTCAGGACCACGGTCCTCGTAGCACGAGCCTTGCGGTCAGGATACTACTGGCCCACTATGCATCGCGATGCGCGTGATGTGATAAAGAAATGTAGCGACTGCCAAGTTCATAGACCCATCCCGCGCAGACCACAACAAGAGCTAATGCCTATCACTTCTCCATGGCCATTCTATAAGTGGGGTATCGACATTGCGGGTCCCTTCCCTGTTGCAGCAGGGGGACTGAAATTTCTTATTGTGGCAATAGACTACTTCACTAAGTGGATTGAGGCAAAAGCAGTGGCGACAATCACAGGTAATCAAGTAAAACGATTCGTTTGGGAAAATATTGTATGCCGCTTTGGATTACCTGGGGAAATCATTTCGGACAACGGGAAACAATTCCGTGATAACCCGTTCAAAGACTGGTGCGCAGAACTAAATATTACACAACACTTCGCGTCAGTTAAACACCCACAAACCAATGGTTTGGTTGAGCGCGCAAATCGTAGTCTAGGCAAAGGAATTAAAGCGCGCCTGGACAAACATAAAGGAAGATGGGTGGATGAATTGTCGCATGTCTTATGGGCGCACCGCACGACAATCAAAGTTAGCAATGGAGACACTCCCTTTTCTCTTGTCTATGGGACAGAAGTTGTCATACCAGCTGAAATTGGGATGCCAACTATTCGTACCGCGGAAGTTAATGTCGCAACCAATGACGATGAACGGCGTATAGACTTGGACCTATTGGAAGAAAGGAGTGAACGCGCAGCTATATGTGAGGCAAAAGCTAAGTCAAAGATAAAGGGATACTACGATGCTAAAGTTCGAAGCACCTCATTCAGACCAGGCGACTTTGTATATCGCGCTAATGATGCGAGCCACGCAGAAGATACAGGTAAACTTGGACCAAAGTGGGAGGGACCCTATGAGGTCGTTGAAGCACTAGGAAAAGGCGCGTACAAGCTGCGTGACATGGATGGCCGTGAGCTACAACGCACATGGAATGTTTGCAATCTCAAGAGATGCTATCTTTAGGAAAGGTTACGACCCCACCCACGGACACTTTCGCACTTTAGTAAGTGCTCAATAAATATCCGTGTATTTACATTTTTTGTTTCATCTAGGCAAATGTCTTTCTTTTTCCAAAAACTTGCAAGTATTAATTAAATGTCGCGGTTTCTAGCTAACTCTGCGACACACTTTACTTTGTTGTTTACATATTATTTATATCTCAATATTGTTGTTATATTATCTTTTGCCTACATGGCGTGCATGCACTTATTAAAACCCACGATGGTAAAGGATGAGTAAACCTACTAAATAACTCGTTGAGTAAGAGGGTTGCAAACCCATCAACATCGGATCACGCATCCTTGTTAAACACCTTACTCTCAAGACGTTGGAGTAAGTTCATTGTGCATCCCACGACGGATACACAACAATGCACACTGTGCGCGTTTAACAAATTAGGAGTTAAGACTCTTAACCCCTTGATATATATTCGAGCTTGACAATAAGTCATGAATTTCATACACGATTATGTTATAAGTGATTATAGATTCTTGTAATCTTTAAGTACGTTTATATAACGGTTTGATTCTTAGACATAACATAGACGTCTTGTACGCAAAGACAGATAACTAAGTACAAACATCATAACCACAATCACATACAATATGCGTACAATCGCACTTTCAAAATATCATTTTATTATGGACTACGAGTTCATACAAAGTATATATTTAACATGCACATGTGCAACAAAATGTTAACCTATTACAAAACAAAACAATCTAAAGGCTGTTGGAGCGTCTAAGCTCCGAACTGCTAACATGGTACGCAGCACTCCCAGCTTCCTCAAGCTTCTTCAGCAGATCATGATCCTTGGCGACACTATCGGTACACTAACAGGTACTCCATCAGATCTTGGGATATGCGCAGCACCAATACCACAAAGGATGGCCTTCCCCTTCACACCCTGCTTCTTCGCAAGCCTCATGGCATGGGCCTCTAAGGATTCCTTCAGTGGGATTTCCTTCTCGAGGGCAAAAGGATTCAAGATGTTGCGAGGACGAGCAAAGATAGGTACCTGCAGCTGCGACACATCTGGCTTAAGAAAGTAATCAGTTTGTGCCTCTGCGTCCTCTGCTGCGTGCCTAGCCAAGGTTAACCCCTCCATAATAACACCTATGGGGTAATCCTGATCGCGCTCCAGTTGAGCAATGTGAGGAAGATCTAACAGCTTCATCTTCTCCATAGCAGCGACAAGCTCATCATAGGCATCAGCATTATAACCTGGTACTTGTGCGGCAGGCACTGTCAACAACTTGCTCTCGGAAAGCTCCTCTATAGCCTGCGCCTTGCCACGAGCCAACGCGCGCTCAACAACATCCCCAAATGCCTCCCTCACCTCTTGAGACTCCAGCGTACTCAAGGCAGCAAGGCACAAACCATAGCTGATAAGCCACCTGCGCTCAGCAATCGAAGATACCAGGTGTGGGTACAGCTCTTCATCATACTCAATACTGAGCTGGCGCAGCTTAATTTCCTGCTTCTCTAGCGCTCCCTCCACAGCCTTACGAAAATCATCCAATCTAGAGAAGTGAGCGCTCTTGTTAAGCTCCATGTACTTCAAAACCTAAAGACAAGTGGCCTTGTAATCTGTTAACCCAGCACGCTCTTGGCTCACTTGGGCAAGTAATGACATCTTCTCTTCAGCAAGCTTCTGGGCGTACGCATCCGTTGCCTTTACCTTAGCCTGCGCATCAGCCAACTGCGCCTTCAGAAGCGCAATCTCCTCATCTTTCTGCACACAACGGCTACCTTCACTAGCATACCTTGATTGTAGTTGCGCAACTAAGGAGGCCTGATGTGCAGCAGCCAAACCTAGCTCTTTTATCAGATGGTCCGTTGGCACATCATCAAATGCCTTCGGCTCAGTCTCTTGGCTCTTCTGCGCAAGACCATCAGTATGTGAGGAACTCTCCTTGGGTGGCGAGTTCCCAACATGCGCAGCATCATCCTCAGCAGCTTTAACACGGCACGCAAATAACAAAGTTACTCTATAGTATCAACGCGGAATAAAGAACTGAAGATCTAAAGATACAAGTCTCATTACTTACTTGGGGGGAGGAGTTTTAGTTGACGACGCATCCTCTTCTGATGATGATTGCCCGCCAGAGATAACATGGCGCCTTCTTTTAGATGTACCCGTGCCATCATCACCAGAAGCTTTCTTACGCTTCACCCCTTGGCTAGCCTCCTCGGGCCCACCTTCAAACATGGCAATCCCCAAACTCTCTGACGAGTCTGAGCGCGATGGCTCTTCCACAGGGACTTGTACCCCAGGAGTTGGAAAACTGCGAAGAGGAGTCGCCTCTAAAACAACTGGGGGTGTATCCTCTGGTTCCTCCTGTACGATCTCCATAGTGCGCCCCGCGGTAGCCTCCAAAACTGGCTCCTCACCTTCTCTCAAAGGGCGCACTCCTACGGTCACCTGTTTGGGTCTCGCCAAGCGCACCACGCTGAATAGATCCATCTCTGCGCAACAAACAACAAACAAACAAAGATGGTTACAAAAGCTATAATAGTTAAGAGCGCTTACACTACTGAGCGAAGGAGAAGAAAGGACAAGCACCCACCCCGGTGATTCTCATCCAAAAAGGTTGGCACCTCGTCAGGACTTCCGAAGTAGTTGCGACTAATGCCCATATGCACTAAAAACTCTTCTGGATAAGCGTTGATAGGGATGCGATTGGCATTAATCGTTTCCGCATCATCTGCGCTATACGTTCCGGGGATGGGGCGCTCATCCTTCGGTAATGGCTTGGGTAAGAACTCAAATCTGAAAAGCTCATCAACCAAAAATTTTCCCATTCTAAGCGCAACTTCCGTATAGCACTGCAGCCGCCCTGCGCGCTTGGAAAAGGACACCCACCCGTTTGACCACGACGAGTGATAAAACGCGCGGAATAGATGGATTGTGGGTTCAATCGCCAACAAGCGACAATTTACTTCAAAATTTGTTATTTTTGCTGCACCTATACAGTGCAGTTGGGAAATATGGAGACGATAGTGGTTTAAAACATCGCACAAGAATAGAGAAATGGGCACACGTTGGTTAGCGAATTCGAAGAAGCGTGTGTATACCCCTACTTTCCCTTCAGGGAAGTTCGCTATGGACGCAGTCACCACCGGAACCACCGGGTGCAACGCGATCGGGATATAATAATCCGAGGTGAACTGACGAAGTTCGTCCTCGGATATATCGGATGTAAAGTCAGATAATTGAAGAACCATGGTTAGAATTTAATGGATTCTGCAGCGCACGCACTATTACCTTAAGAGTTGTTGATTTCTTGTTCGCTGTTTAGAGTTTTTAACAATGGTGGCAATGGACGTTTTTACTGTGGTAGCCACAGTGAAATGGAGATAACACTTTATATAGGGTTACATGCTCTCATGGATGATTGACATGTGTCACCCACTTGCTCTAATCGTGTGGCTGGGAGGTCAAAAGGTGAAACACTTTTTCACCCACCCCTCACGATTTACGAGGGATATTCGGATTTACTTGGACTTGATTCATCGTATTGTTTTTAGGCGGGAAATACTTGAAACTTCTCCTCTACGCATTCTGGAATTTTTGCTACAGTTGTTAGTCTAGCATCCGCAGTTTCACCTTGCGCATACTAGACTGGGGGGACATGATGACGTATAGTCCGCACTCGGGTCACGAACCCAACCAATACTCAAGCCCATCACGCGTGGGCTATCACGATAAAGATTTGGGCTTACAACGGCCCAAATCCGAAATCTATTATTGGCCTAGATATAGGATCTCTTATTTATGGGATAAGGATCAATGGGCCGACTAAGGCGGGATACGCCGAAGGGTAAGGAACACGAAACCAACAAGGATTTCGTGTGTATATATAGGGCATCTCGGCTCTCATTAAAAGGTATGATATGATAACCCTAACTCTTCAACTAAAACCCTAAAACCGATTACTTACTCTCACGCCGAAGGATAATCGTGGGAGACAATCCCACGATAAGCCTAACGCTGTTTTTTGTTCTCTTAGTGCGCAGGTCTCAAGCATTAAGATCCAATTGATACGGGAACAGGAATCCAAACAAGGAACGCCCAACTTTTGTATCAACAGTCCTCATCCTCCTACATCATCATCATCATCAATGAGCGAAGATGATGGTTTACCCAACTCTAGGATCTCTCCACCGGAATACTTAAGCCAACTTCCTCCAATCCCGAATGAATCCGAGGAGCATCGACAAACAAAGGGAATGATGAAGAATTTGGCCCGTTGAATCATGAAACTTCACAAGGGTTACAAGAAATTGAGCAAGAAGTTAAAGTGAGAAGAGTGTTTGGCATTAGACGTTTTTAGACAATGATGTGTTGAACATGTATGTTTCTCTAGACATTATGTTAGTACTTGACATGTGTATGAACTAACTCAATATTGCAGGTCGATAACTGTTGGGTCCTTCAGTACCCAAGGATCATTAAAATAAGATTTGAATACAAATTACGCTAAGTGTTAATCAACCAAAAACACAATTAGGTCACTGAGTGAACAGTCACTCAGTGAGTTACCTTAA
This sequence comes from Artemisia tridentata subsp. tridentata, assembly GCA_021014915.2. NCBI lineage: Eukaryota > Viridiplantae > Streptophyta > Magnoliopsida > Asterales > Asteraceae > Artemisia > Artemisia tridentata. The sequence goes on along the minus strand of CP139509.1, from coordinate 403,089,076 downwards.
AGATGCTCAGGACGAATCTAAGAAGAAAGATTCACCACACAGAGAGGCGGTACTCCCTGAAGTGTTACTTGAGCCAAAGAAGAAGGTAATGGGATCAGTGAGCGTTAGACAAGAGCTCACTGAACCCTAGTCTCCTCAACAACAATAACTGAAGACTGAAGAATGAAGGCAAAGACTGAAGAACAAGAAGCCTGAAAGAAAGGAGGGATTGAGCGGGAAGGTTTGGAGAGATAAGAACAAGTCTTATCGGGGTCAGACAAACCATCCCTTATGCGGCTAAAAGTCAAGAAGTGTCAGGACTGACACTCGAAGACTTTTTGGCGCAATCCTATTGGTTCTTGGAAATGACAAATACTGTTGTAGTTGTCAGACACGCCTTCCTATTGTTTATGTATATTTAGTCTTCAGTACTCTTAACATGTTTGCCTATAAATAGCAAACAGATGGAGAAAAGTGGGTTAGGTATTTTTGTGCAATTAAAGCTTAGACTTTCACAATACCACTTTTCTCTTACAAAGAGTAACCAATCCCTGAGATAGCTCAGTGGGTCGAATTTGTTACCACTTAAGCATTGCTTGAGTTTAGATAGGAGACACCATACCTTGTCTATTCAATCCCAAGTGTTTGTTCCGCAAAACACTTGGGTAATAGATTCTTTGATTGATTTCTAATAAGAATTTAAACGTTGAAAAACATTGTGTTTTTATATTTACGTTTTAACTTATAAATTGTAATTAATCAATAACATTGTATCAGTCATAAACACTAATATATTAACTCTTTAGTTAACTCTAAGCGTGTTAAGGGAACAACAAGTGATATCAGTGCCTCTGGTTTATAAAATCTTTCAAAAATAACCAAGAGTGCTCAAGGTTTTTAAAACCAAGATCCTACTATGGCTGATATTAATGTGCCCCAGCTAGTCGATAAAAAGGGTGGAAGCTTTTCAGCTGTTGCCCCATGACTTGAAACTGGTAAATTTAGCAAGTGAAAAAAGCGAATGCTTTGCTACTTGACTGGTATGGAACCATACTACATCACTTGTGTCAAAGATGGTCCCTATGTCCCAAAGACTGCTGAAGGGCTAAATAAGCCTGAAGCTCAATGGACCATTGATGAGAGGAGGGTGGTCAATCAAGACCAACGCCTGAAAAGCATCATTATATCTTGTCTTCCTGACGATATAATAGAATCAGTCATCAACTGTTCAACAGCCAAGCAAACTTGGGATGACTTGGTCAATAGCTTTGAGGGTCCCTCAGATACCAAGGAAAATAGGGTCATGGACCTGAAACTTGAGTACAATACTTTCAGGGCAAAGGACTCTGAAAGTCTCTCTCAGACTTATACCAGATACAAGACTTTGATAAACGAGCTATCAAATGATGGTGTAGTGTTGTCTAAGCAAGAGACAAATGTTGGCTTTGTCAACAGTCTCCCTGAGAAGTGGCTAAATTTCTCACAAGGCCTCAGGAATGCTAATCACATTCAGACACTTGAGCTCCCTGAGATCTATGGGAAGTTTGTCTATGAAGACAATTTAATCTCAAGGAGATACCCAGACTCAAAAGCTCTTGAGACCAAGAAGGCCTTGACCTCCACACCCATATCAACTGCCTTTTATACTAATGGTGTTGTGCAGGGTTTTCAAGAGGATTCTGAAGATGAAATTGATGAAAGGACTAGTGATGAGTACCTAAATGATTTAAACTTGGAATTCCACGAAAGGGCACTCCTTTCTAGTTCAAAATGTTTTATCAAAAGAAATCAATCCAACTTTTCAAAAGCAAAAGCAAATGAAACCACTGAATGCTTTATTTGTGGTAAAAAGGGTTATTTTGCTATAGACTGTTATTCTAAAACCATCTCAGAACCCTCTTACAAATTTTCATGAAACAGTTCCTCAGGGACTCGCAAGTTTCAACCTAGAATGCTTCAGTCGACCCAACAATTTCAAAACAATAAGGGTCAAAAGGATTTTGAAGCAAAATATAGGAAAGCTAAGGCTAAACTTGCACTTCTTGAAACTAATCCCTCAATGTCTCAGGCTGCTCAAACATCCAAACCTGTTCATTTAAAGAACAAGGTCCTTGTAGCAGAAGCTTATGACTGGGATGAAGAAGAGGTCTCCTCAGAAGATGAGGAAATTAGAGTAAGTGCACTGATGGCACTTTCTGAAGGTGATCAGGTGGTTGTTGGAAAAAGCCATGCTAGAAATGGAGAGTGGGTGAACATAACCATGAAGAAGGTAAACACTTTACTTTCTATGGATGATAATTCTGATTGGCAGTCCTATATGAATTATATTTGTGTAGATCTTAAGTTTGTTGAAGAACAAAGGCTTAACTTGTTTTCAAAATATAACAACCTTGTGTCAGAATTGAATAAGTGTAGAGATGAATTGCTTGTACTGAAACAAGCCAAGCTAGAAACTATTACTCTACAAATTCAAAACACTAAAATTTTGAAACAAAACCAAGCCCTACAACATGAACTTAACAAAGAAAAGGTTGTCATACAAGGCTGGACTAAAAAGAACCCCAAGGTCTTTGATACTGTGGGTTTAATTCCTAAGAAAACAATAGGAATTGACCATCTCACTGAAACCCCCAGTGAGAGTCACAGTGAAATGACCTATATTCCAGCTGGCATATCATTTGAGCAAGAAATGCAACCCAAGTCAAATGACTGGATTGTCAGGGACAACCCAGTCAGTAAGTTACCAAACTTTGAGACTGGAAAAATCTTGCTTCCTGAAAGTCAGGCTCTGAAAAATATGCTTGGACTCTCTGATCAACCTAGTAATACTGAGTCAGTAAATGAGTCTGAATCAGAATCATATCCACCACTCCCACCACTAAATATCCTTCAGGGTGCTGCACCAAACTCAGACCTCCCACTATTGGTCTACTCTCAATATTCTCCAAAGGAGAATCCAGGATTGGGAAAAACCATCCTGAAAAGGCAAACCCTTGAAGTCTCAGGAAATACTGATGACTCATCAACTTCAGTCCCTTCTGAAGTAAAAGCTGAAGGCACTGATTCAAAAATTGATCAATTGGCTGAAATGGTTAGGAAGCTGAGTGAGAAGATTGAATCTTCTGAGAAACCTTCTCAATCCAAGAAGGAACCCAAATCAGCTTCCTCAAGTACCAGCAAACCCAAACCCAAACCCTCAAAACCTCTGCTAAAGTGTGAGCTGTGTCACTATACCAATCATTCCTCTGATGATTGTTTTAGAATCCTTTACTGCAAGATATGCAAAAAGGAAGATCACATGACCTCTGATCACCTATCATACACAGCCACAACTAAGATGACAAACTTTAAAGCTCAAGCTTTTAAGTATCCATCTGATTCAAAGCAGAAACTGAAACAAAAGGCAAAGCCTTTTGCACCTTGCCCTCACTGTGGCTTTAATGACCATCTCCCTGAGGATTGTCTAATGGACAATTGTTGTGAAATATGTGGTGATCCCACTCATGACACCTCAGGACATGAGAAGGTCATTCAAAATAGAAGAGGAGTCCCCAAACCATCCTCTCAGTCTACTGAGTCCACCTATGCAATGAAATGCAAAATCTGTGGTAGCTCAGCCCATTCAACCACTAACCATGCATCAATCATTAAGGCTAATCAAGTCAAACCCACCAAAAGGTGGTATCCCAGAAAGAACTAATTCAGTTTACTGTTTATGCAGAAACATACCAGGGAACCTGTTTGGCATCTAGATAGTGGATGTTCAAGGAGCATGACTGGTGTGAAAGAATATCTGCACAAATTTGTAAAAGAATCAGGACCCAAGGTGATATTTGCTGATAACTCATCATGTCTCACTGAAGGTTATGGTTCAGTAAACTGTAATGGTATAGTCTTTACTAGGATAGCTTATGTAAATGGCCTTAAGTACAATTTTGTGGAAAACTAGAAAGGGGGTTAAATAGTTTTACCGTTTAATATTAAGTCGCTTTGTTGCTTAATGTGATTTCAAAGTAAACATACACAAACACATAATCATACAATATATATGAAAAGTAAAGAGATGAATGATCAAACCACACAACACAGATGTTTATAGTGGTTTGGCTACAAGGACTCTCTTCCTTGCCCTACTCCACTCCTCGAGCCTCTAACTCGAGAGTTATCTTTCACTAAGAAACAAACTCCCTTCTAGGTGGAGAAAACCTTTACACGTCGCTTACTTATTTTTCCGGTACTAAGCTAAACACCGAGTTCTTTACAAGGGTACAACAACTCCCGTTTGGTTCTTTCACAAGGGTACAACCACTCCCGTTTGGTTCTTTTACAAGGGTACAACCACTCCCAACGCTCTTTGTGTTTTAAGGACTAAAACACTAACCTCACTCTACTGAGATAAATGATACAAACAATGATATTCAAATTAGTACAAGATCACACAGTGGCTAAGCTAGACGGATAACGACAGAACGTTGATCCTTGTATGTTTGATCCCTTTGCTACAAAAGGAAAGATCAAATGAGATGAATGAATGAATGATATGGGTTAGTAAATGAATGAGTATGTATTTAAGCTATATGAGTGATGAGAATGGCCAAATGATCAGCTTGCTACTTATAGGCAAAGCTGAGCAACAGGCGGCGGATCCGGCGGATCCCAAAACTTGGATCCGTCTTTGTATCCATTTGATCCGCCGTGTCAGGCCAGCTAAGAGATCTTCAAATCTTTCCAAATCTTGCCATATCTTTCCATATCTTCAAATGTCAACTCTTTGGCTTGAAGATCTAAACAAAATATCAAAAAATCTTACCAAGATTGTGTATATGATGCATGCCATGATGTCATCCTAACTTTTGAAAAATAAAGTTTCCATTTTAGGAAATAAACATGTAAATGTATAAAATGTAAATTCTAGTGATCTTGTGAAATGTAAATGTGTTCTAAAAAGACTTTAACTTGAATTTATGATTTGCTAAAAGATATACCTTGTATTTGTCATTAACAAAACTAAGTAAAGATCGTAAAATATAAATAACGTTTTTGGGACGATATTTGTATTAACAATCTCCCCCTTTTTGTTGATGACAAAACATAAGGTGTATTTTTAAGCAAATGAATAAATGAAGTATGAGTCTTTTTAAAAATATGGATTAAGCTTGTTTTATTCAAGTTTTGAAAACAATTTCAAGTATAAATGTATGTACTGTGATGTTTCACAGTAATGCAAACTTAATCCTTTCTCCCCTTTTTTGTCGAAACAAAAAGAAGATATGCGTAGCGGAATGCGATTTTGAGAACTTTAAAGCTCCCCCTTGATTTATACTCCCCCTAAATGGAGTACCAAGGTTATGATGTATGAATATACAAAATAAATGGTTAGAATATGATGTGCTCCCCCTCGATGTATACTTCCCATTGCTAGAGTACCAACGTATACATTCGAAGGATAGGAGATGCTACAAAAGGAAAGTTAGTTACTTCATGGAAGTAAAATGCATATGTAATAATCAACCAAACAATAAGTTTCAGCCCATTTGACTTTAAAAAGTCAAAATGAAGTGTCTGATCAAAATTTAGTACCTAATGTACATTTGATCAAAGCGATATGTGAAGTTAAAACAACCATACTATGATGTTAGTATTCTAAAATGAGATAATATGCTTAATGTTGATCACTCAAAAGCATAAAAAAATAACATTCATTACTTTGGAAAAAATGATGTTACATTCAAACAAGGAAAATAAATACTAATAAGAAAAATTCTAAAACAACATTCTAAAAGTTCCTATAAGAGGAAACGAACAAAGCTCCTATTGAGGAGGATGAGAGATTGCATTGAGATGCTCTAGAATATGGTTCAAGATGAACCTCATTTCATTTTGGAGCTCATGGACCAAAATGTTGGTCCTTTGGGCCAAATGAACAGTTCTCTCGCAATGCGAGCAATCATGGCTTGAAAAACCGGGAGGAAGAGTAGTCTCATGGTTTTGTGGTGGTGATGGTGGTTGGTTGTTGGTTGATGGTGGTGGTGGATTATTGGATGGAGGTGGTGGTGGAATGGTTTTTGGACCCGTAATGGAGGCTAACAAGGTGGATTGTAAGTCCATAGCCTCGTGGAGATGGGAGTCAACCATGTTTGAGAATGCATAGAGGCGGTTTAGTTCCTCGTTGATCTCGTCTTGGGTGTTGGGTTGATTAATCCAAAACTCTTCATCAATGGATTGGAGAGTGGATCTTGGTGAGAGTTGTTGTGGTTGTGGTTGTGGTGGTGGTGCATCATGGTATAAAGGACCATGGGTATCCGGGTAAACCGGATGAAAAAGCATGGGTTGTTGACCTTCAAAGGTCATGGGTGGAGGATTGGTTGACCTTGGTGGAAGGTCTTCCAAGTCATCAAGGTATGGGTGTGGTGATGAAGGTGGAGTCCTAAATAGCTCCATTGGTTGGAGTTTGGGTGATTTTGGGGGTGATGGTGATTTAACAGGTTGTGATAGAGCGGGTGGTGGAGTGGTAGCTATTGGAGTAATTGTTGGTGGTGGAGTATGAATGACTACGTTTGGTGGTGTTGGAGTGGAGAGTGTGAGTGATGTGTCGTTGTATAGGTGATTATTCCTTATCAAGTTTTACATTTATATTTTGCCGACTTAACCTATAACAACACTAACGGGCAGTGTACCCGATCAATGTAGCCTAGTTGGTAAGTAGGGTGTCGATCACTAAGAGTGAGATTTCTAATATACTAATTCTAAAGGTATTCGACTCTACTAAATTAATCCTAAACTAAAGAAAAAGGGGGTTCAGCCTGAGAGACTGGCACGAGTTTGGTTTTCTAATGAACTAATTAAGTAAAACAAACAATACAAGTATGAAGACACCAAAGATAGGAAGAACATGTTAACCAAGTTTGGTCATATAAGATTAAGTTTTGATAAGTTTCTAAGACATGTAGTGACGGTGCTCACGACTAGGCGCGGTCTATCCTAAATAGGCGAGGAAGGGGCATGGCAACCCAAGCAATGCTCAGCTAGACACAGAGGTTATCAATGCACTAATAAAAGTCACCAAAGCGTTGGCTCTAATCTTATCGGCGAGTAAACCCTTAATGATTACTTATGTCTATCCTATTCTAGATTCCATTTTAAGTCTTTTTGACTGACTAATCCTGTCACAATTAATCAGAACCCGCATAAAGCTGCTTAATGATTACCATGTTTATATATTATTTAGCCCTTAAGGAGCTTACATTAATCACGCAAACGATATTAATGAAGTATAAACTAATAAAGTAATCAAAACGAAGACTAAGCAACCAATCGAATTAGAAACTAATTAAACCATCAAATAATCATAAACTTGGCTAACACCAAAGGGTGTTAGCCCATAATCTCTGTAACAAAGTACATAAACATAATCATAATGAATAGAGTATGAAACATAGTGAATACGATACGCTAACCGAATGATTAAGTAATATAACAATGATTAGAGATGTTCTTCAAGGATAATTGGGTCTTCAAGGGTGATCTTCTGCTGTTTTGAGAGGCTTTGATCGTCTGGGAATGGCCCTAAGGGTTCCCAAAGATACCCAAATTCGTTAATGAGTTCGGTATTTATAGATTCTGAAATCTGGGTCGATACGGCGCATCTATAGGGTTAGATGCGCCGCATCTATAAGTAAACGTAGCCTCCAAGTCTGAAACTGACCCAATACGGCGCATCTAAATACCAGATGCGCCTCATCTCCCAATACGGCGCATCTAAGGACCAGATGCGCCGCATCTCCATCAAATACAGGTAGATCTCCTTTTTCTCTTTCCGTGGCCGCTTGAATCAACTAAATCGGAGTCCGGATGAAGATTTTTATGGCCAAAATACGAAAGCATCTTCAAGTGTCGACTTGTAATCTTGACTTCTTCATTAAGCTTCTAATCTTCACTTGATCTCTTGAATTCTTGGTAAGGATTGTATATGGCCGATACGGCGCATCGGGTTGGTCCGATGCGGCGCATCTAGGTAACTTCGCGTGGGGTCCAAGATTATAATATTCGCGAATATTCTTCAATATCTTGTAAATCTGGTGAAGTCTTGAGAATGATACGCCGCATATCAGGAGCTTCATGCGGCGCATCTGGAGTAAAACAAGTTGGTTCTTCTCGTTGACCAAGGTTTCATATGCGGCGCATGGGATAAATCCATGCGGCGCATTCTTCAAAGTCAGGCAATGGTCTTCAATCTCTTCATTTCAGCAGACTTTTCCAATCTTGATCATTTTGCTCCATTTTTAGTCCATAATTGCTAAGTTTCACCAAATGCTTGTTTTTAACTGAGAATTACAAAAGTAAACGATTAAATATTAATTCTCATACATAATATAATAAAACAAGTCAAATAAATAGGATAAATGATGATAATAAAATGTACTTATTTGAGTTCATCAAATATCCCCCCACTTGAACTTTACTTGTCCCCAAGTAAACCTTAGAATAAATCTTATGAAAATGTATCCTAAAAGATTTTAGGATTTATTTTTATATTTAAGCATGTATTCGTTTAATTCATAATCACACAACCAAACACTTAACGAATTAGAAGTTAAATAAAATATTTTGATAAAAGCAAATCTAATCGTTTAACTGTCCAGTCGTGACGAATATTCTATCATAAGCTTGGCAAGTATACACATCTCCCCCACTAAAGCTAAGGAATAACAAGTCTAAAGCGGTAAAAAGGGTTTTTTTTTTAGGCTTAAGGGTTAATTATTCTCTTTTCTATCGATCTCAAATTCCAGAAAAGGCGACAAAATCACAAATACATGATCGAATCCACGAACACGATACTTGCAATTGCTCAAATCCTTAACTCGAATAGGCTAAAGATAGGTCCAAACTTCACCAATAATAATATATCAAAAAGGGCGACAAAATCATAAATACATAGCCGAATCCACGACTACGATACTTAAGATTGCTCAAATCCCTAATCTCAATAAATCAAAGGTTTGGTTGGATAACGAATAATAGGGTATGGATAACATTTGGGATATAAATTGGTGTAGAATAAAAAATAAACAAAACAAATAAATTAAAATCCTAAGTGTGGTTAATCACTATCCCAACCATCCCATGAATAAGACTCATATCATTGAATAACTCACGCTTTAACACTTGAAACACACGCTTTAGGTAGACACGAATTATACTCAACAAGATCTTAATCAAAGAATAAACCTTAATTGGCGTTCCCATAACTGCCAATTCCCATTCAATCCATATAATATACAACAAATAGTGGTGATATCGACCACTTACATAACTTTACATAAGTTGGTTAAAACAAACATCCAACTTTTTTTTTTTTTTTTTTTTTTTTTCAAACATAAAAATAAACATAGATGTGTAAAATTTCACCACATCACTATAATGATAATTCTGGATAATTTTTCCATACTTTTCATACTTTCAGAAATAACGGTAATAGTGAAAGTAGTAAACACACGAAAAATAAACTCAAAGATATACAATATTTACTTTCACTCCAATTGCATTGTGCAATTTCCCGACCTAACCATAGATAATGAATTACGCACGCGAACACAGGTAATGTAAGGAAACACACTTTGCCTATAGCAATTAACCAACCACGGATTTTAATCTACAGGGTAGGCTAAGGTGTAAGGGTGTAACGAAACATTTTAACAAAGGTGTAAGAAACGAAAGGAATGGCTCTGAGTGTTTTTCTAGGGGTATCTTACTCTAAAAACGAGAGTAACAAAAGGGTTTATACGGGGGTTAACTAACTAGTGTAGTTAGTTAATATCACATAACATATAAAGGCTATTTGGGTGTAATCCTAGAAATTTACCAATTTAGACAAGTCATTCCAATTATATAAATAATACTCATTATGGTGGTCTCGAATAGTATACAAGCCAAGTTCTAAAGTTTACAAGTCACCGGCACACTCATAGATTTGTGAATTTTGAAAAATCACAATTTTTGAAAATAACGTCTTGTGTGCAGCTATGCAACTTAGATCTTAAACAAAAATATGCTAAAAAATTTTAAATTTTGATATATTAAGCACATTTTAAGCATATTTTTGAAAAATAAGGACAAGTAAACGTTCTAATTCTCCATCCCCCCTCTTAAGATAAACAACGTCCTCGTTGTTTAATTTGAAATTAAAAACAGGAAATAGAAAGAATTAGAACGGAAAACTCCCCTGAGATTTGCTCGGTATGATCCACCATGTAAGAATGCGAGCATATAATATGTGGGAGTTCATCAACATCTTCATTCGTCCAGACCTGTAAATATATAGAGACCACAGAAAAAATAGACTCGAGAATATCTCGTTAATCATTGGTTAGAAAAAAGAAAATAAAAATACGAAAAATTACAGGTCAGAGTGTCGATGCGCCGTATCCATGGAATATTGGATGCGCCGCATCAACAACCTGTAGGAAATATTAAACTGCAAATCATCAGGTCAGTCGATACGCCGTATCTTATAGAAAAAGATACGCCGTATTGAACCTGGAATAAATACGAATCAGAATAAAAGATGCGTCGCATCCTTAACCAGGGATGCGCCGCATTAAATAAACTGACAGAAAGTTTTAAAGTCAAAAATAAAAATGCAGAAAATAAAATAAGATATGACCAGTGCAGGCGATGCGTCGCATCTAAGGATTGAGATGCGCCGTATCTTCGGCAGGTCTGACAGACTCGACACAGAACAGAAAATTAAAAGATAAATCCGGGTTGTCTCCCGGTCAGCACTTGTCTTTATTCCAGAGTCTTCAAGTTAGACTCATGTTCAGCTCTTTAATACCGATCACATTTGAAAGGTTGACTTTCCGCCTCTAGTTGTAATCCCTTTCAAATCGTGTTTTACCAAAAGAACTTTGTTAAGCACCGTTGACAATTGGTGCACTCAATTACCAATCCATTAATCATGTTTTGTTGTTCCTTTAGCAAGATATCCGTTCATTGACATATCTTCCATAGCAAAACCTGTTATCATAGGTAAAATCGTCAGTAGCATCTGTTCGCTAGAAGATTAATGAATTTAGAAACGAATATAAAGAATAAAAATGGCTGATATCTGCGGACGATGCGCCGTATCCATAAAGTTGGATACGCCGTATCTTATTACGTTAAAATATAATCAGATTTTTATTCAGAAAGTAGATACGCCGCTTATAAATTAGAATGCGCCGTATCAAGTTTAAATTATCAAAAATCGTAACTTATCCAGATTTTAATAAATATAATCGATTTTTGATTTAGTAGATGCGCCGTATCGATAGAGATCGATACGCCGTATCTGTTTAATAATTCGAAAACTATTTTTAATTTAAATAGAAAATACGCCGTATCTGTTAAAACAGATGCGTCGTATGTCGGTTATGGTTTAATTTTTTTTTTTTTTTTTTTTTTTTTGATTAAAAACAGAATACGGCGCCAAGGGGATAGATGCGCCGTACTCGAATTATTAAATGCGCTGCATATAAAATTAAAACGCCATACGCCGCATCTAGAATACAGATGCGCCGTATCGTTTGTATCAGCAGAATACAGCGACAGCAGGCATGCAGAAAAAAACAAATAAAAACAAACACAAGAAAATAAAATAAACTAAAAAAGAAAATAAAAGACAAGCATGGGTTGCCTCCCAAGAAGCGCTTGTTTTTGTTCGAGTCACGAGCCTGACTCCACCCTTATTTACTAGGTAATAGGGTGTACGTCCTCCCACTTGGAATCAAGTGCGGGTGAAAATAGCAATAAACACTATAAGAGTGTAAATTTGCTATAGTAGAAAGATATGTCAAGTAAAAATGGTACCTTAGTGGGTAGTGATCTCCACTAATTACCTTTCCGGATTTGGTTGATAAATTAGATGTCTTGAACATTCCACATGAGAGACTAATATATTGAGGGTGCATGAATTGTTCTTCATTAATCTTGTCAGTAGTTAGGCGTCCCTCAACTTCTATACAAGATGTGAAAGAGTCTGTGGCGAGTATCGTTTCGAGCTCCTCTTCTTTCTATGTAGAGTCCAAAGTTTCTTGCTCTTCAACCATGGTATTATCCAAGAGCTCATCATCTATTTCTTTTGTAGGTTCAACCAAAATTTGGTGGATAACATTAACAGGTGCTAGTTGTGTGTCATCGTGTGGTGTGATGTCTATGATAGGTTGTAAGGTAACAGATTCCACCACATCGTCATTCGGCTTTGCAACCTGTTTAGAAACACTAACAATGTCATTAGTAAAAATAAAAGGAGAATCAAGGGTGTTACCTATTTGTGTCGTAGATTCCACATGAGCTTGGGTTTTTGATTCTTTTATCCGTTGATTCCTAGCTTTCATCTTCTTTATTTTCTTCTTGTATGGCTTCTTTTTGTTTTCCACCTTCGGTCGTCCAGTGAAAGGAATGGGTATGCATCCACTCTTTATTCGTCCAGGGAAAGGGCCGGGTGGGATATACGGTTCACTTACCATAAAGCGTTCAGGAAAAGGGACGGATGGTGGAATATTGCTAAAGTAAGTTCTTCCATTTTTTTCCCACTGATATTGTACCTCCGGTTTTGGCCTAGGAAAAGGGGAAGGTTTATGTTGGTTAGCTCGAAACCTGTTTAGCCTTTCTGAGTCCGTGAGATCTGAATTCCTATTTTCTTCCTGAGAATCCACAAGAAGGTTATCTATTGTTTCCTTGTCATCATGCTTAAATCCGGAATTACTTATCTCATCATGTTGTGGTTGTACATTATCACGTATAATAGCATCAATCTCATTACATCCTTCCACCATACTCTTTTCTTTTGTTGTGACACTAAGTATGCTTATAATATTACGGCAATGTTCTTCAATACGATGTATTGAATCCGTAGTATTTTTATTGTGCTCTTTAAGTGCTTCATGATAACTTGTGTCTACCAACTCTTTTCTTGATAGTTCACCATCTTTTATAAATTTAGTAACGGCTTCTTCGAAGTCATAGATCTCTTTTTGTGGTGGTGGAGTTGGTGGGTAAGGTGAGTGAGGTCCATTGCATCCCTTGTAGCGATTATCGATGGTATATATCCTTTCGTTCATCTTATTTATTTCCCTGCCAAGGTTATCTATTTGAACAGTAATTGTAGCTAAAATTTCAGAATCATCATTACCTGTATGTCTTTTGAATGCCCCATCATACCACCTTAAACAGTGGTCAGCTCTTTCATGTATAGCGGTTAAGGCGTCTTTAGCATTCATTTTAGGTATAAAACTCTGAGAATCTAAAATCATCCGAGTAGCCACATCCAAACCCATATAGAAGGCAATCACAACCTGCATGTCAGTTAAATAATGTTGAGGACATTTAAAAAGTAATTCTTTAAACCTGTCCCACGCCAAATAAAGCGTTTCTTCCGGTCTTTGCTTAAAGTTGTTGATTTCTTGAACCTTCTTTGCAGTCATTAATGGAGGATGATACTTGTTCAAAAATTTAGCCTTCAGATCGGCCCATGTAGTGATGCTTCTAGCAGGAATAGTTTTAATCCATCGATATGCTTGTCCAGTGAGTGAAATCGGGAATACTCGTAACATTATATGGTCTTTCCCTACATGAGGTGTATGAAACAAATCAACGATCTCGACCACTTTTTCAACATGCTCATTAGCATCCTCATTTTCTGCACCACTGAAAGCATTATCGCGTAGCTCCTTTAGAAAGTGCCCTTTCAATTCAAACCTGGTTTCTCTCTTGAATCTTGTGTACCACTTTTCTTCATCGTATCTTGCATATTGGAAATATTCTTCCATGGTCAGTTCATTAATGTTTTTCTCGATCACCATGATTTCCTAAAAAACAAAACAACCAAGAAGAACAACAGTAGACCAAACAAAAAATAAAAATACTAAAAACTAATTAACCACTAAAAATAAAATAAAATAAAAACTAAAAATATTTTTGGGTCACAGAAGATCGATACGCCGTATCTAACAGACAATAGATACGCCGTATGCGATACAAGTTAATACGCCGTATCCAACTGACAATGGATACGCCGTATTAGCTTCCTGTAATATATATATTTTTTTTATTTAAATTTAAACACTAAATCACACAAACTAAAAAAAATTTTGCCCATAGAACGTCAATACGCCGTATTCATAGACAAGAATACGCCGTATTGAAACAGAAAGATGCGCCGTATTCACAGACAAGAATACGCCGTATCTCCCTTCTGAGACAGACACACAAAATATAAACAAACTAACAGACAAACAAACCAAACACACAAAAACAAACTAAAAACAGAAAATACCAATAAAACTAGCAAATAGATAAATTCACTCCCCGGCAGCGGCGCCAAAAACTTGATGTGTCGTTGTATAGGTGATTATTCCTTATCAAGTTTTACATTTATATTTTGCCGACTTAACCTATAACAACACTAACGGGCAGTGTACCCGATCAATGTAGCCTAGTTGGTAAGTAGGGTGTCGATCACTAAGAGTGAGATTTCTAATATACTAATTCTAAAGGTATTCGACTCTACTAAATTAATCCTAAACTAAAGAAAAAGGGGGTTCAGCCTGAGAGACTGGCACGAGTTTGGTTTTCTAATGAACTAATTAAGTAAAACAAACAATACAAGTATGAAGACACCAAAGATAGGAAGAACATGTTAACCAAGTTTAGTCATATAAGATTAAGTTTTGATAAGTTTCTAAGACATGTAGTGACGGTGCTCACGACTAGGCGCGGTCTATCCTAAATAGGCGAGGAAGGGGCATGGCGACCCAAGCAATGCTCAGCTAGACACAGAGGTTATCAATGCACTAATAAAAGTCACCAAAGCGTTGGCTCTAATCTTATCGGCGAGTAAACCCTTAATGATTACTTATGTCTATCCTATTCTAGATTCCATTTTAAGTCTTTTTGACTGACTAATCCTGTCACAATTAATCAGAACCCGCATAAAGCTGCTTAATGATTACCATGTTTATATATTATTTAGCCCTTAAGGAGCTTACATTAATCACGCAAACGATATTAATGAAGTATAAACTAATAAAGTAATCAAAACGAAGACTAAGCAACCAATCGAATTAGAAACTAATTAAACCATCAAATAATCATAAACTTGGCTAACACCAAAGGGTGTTAGCCCATAATCTCTGTAACAAAGTACATAAACATAATCATAATGAATAGAGTATGAAACATAGTGAATACGATACGCTAACCGAATGATTAAGTAATATAACAATGATTAGAGATGTTCTTCAAGGATAATTGGGTCTTCAAGGGTGATCTTCTGCTGTTTTGAGAGGCTTTGATCGTCTGGGAATGGCCCTAAGGGTTCCCAAAGATGCCCAAATTCGTTAATGAGTTCGGTATTTATAGATTCTGAAATTTGGGTCGATACGGCGCATCTATAGGGTTAGATGCGCCGCATCTATAAGTAAACGTAGCCTCCAAGTCTGAAACTGACCCAATACGGCGCATCTAAATACCAGATGCGCCTCATCTCCCAATACGGCGCATCTAAGGACCAGATGCGCCGCATCTCCATCAAATACAGGTAGATCTCCTTTTTCTCTTTCCGTGGCCGCTTGAATCAACTAAATCGGAGTCCGGATGAAGATTTTATGGCCAAAATACGAAAGCATCTTCAAGTGTCGACTTGTAATCTTGACTTCTTCATTAAGCTTCTAATCTTCACTTGATCTCTTGAATTCTTGGTAAGGATTGTATATGGCCGATACGGCGCATCGGGTTGGTCCGATGCGGCGCATCTAGGTAACTTCGCGTGGGGTCCAAGATTATAATATTCGCGAATATTCTTCAATATCTTGTAAATCTGGTGAAGTCTTGAGAATGATACGCCGCATATCAGGAGCTTCATGCGGCGCATCTGGAGTAAAACAAGTTGGTTCTTCTCGTTGACCAAGGTTTCATATGCGGCGCATGGGATAAATCCATGCGGCGCATTCTTCAAAGTCAGGCAATGTTCTTCAATCTCTTCATTTCAGCAGACTTTTCCAATCTTGATCATTTTGCTCCATTTTTAGTCCATAATTGCTAAGTTTCACCAAATGCTTGTTTTTAACTGAGAATTACAAAAGTAAACGATTAAATATTAATTCTCATACATAATATAATAAAACAAGTCAAATAAATAGGATAAATGATGATAATAAAATGTACTTATTTGAGTTCATCAGTGTGAGGAAATTTTCACTTGCAATAGGTGATCAAATATTTAGAGGAGATGATTCCTTTGATGATGATTTTGCTAAGTTCATTTTGGGGGTTTGCAAGTGGATGAGGTACTTTATTTTGTCATGGTTGATAATGTAGCTCAGATGTACAGGAGAGAAATGTAGAGAAGATGGTTGTTGTGTGATTTGTGATGGTCCTAAGGTACTAATTTATAGGCAGAAGGTTTGTTGTTGTGTGTGTTTGGATTGGATGTAAATCCAATGAAGAATGTTGGTTCCTAATGATTTGGAACAAAAATTTAAGCTTGTCACATCTCAAGGTCAACCCATTAAAATGGAGTTGAGTGATATGAGGGGGATTTGCAATAAATGCAAGGAGATAGTGGAGAATCTGTTGATAAGATGTTTCCACGGATTTGACGGATCCCTAAAAAGGGTTCCTTGCTTGTATTAGAAAGATAACTCACATGGAAAATTTGAAAATTCAAATTTTGGTGGGAAATTGAGTTCTTAGGGTTCTAAGAGTTCCTAAATCATTCTAGAGAGTTTAATGATCAGTGAATATAATCTAAAAAAGCTACAAACCAAAATTTAAGTGTCGGGATGAGTCGGGAATTTTTGAAAAAAAATTACTGTTGGTACCCGCGAATCCAATCGACAACAAAGGCGAAGCCAAAGTTTGGGAGCCGTGGAATCCATGGGTTCTGGACTGGCGGAGCCAAGAGATACACTAGGCGGATCCAAAAACTGGGATCCGCCAGATCCGTCGTCCGAATGTGCTAAAACAAACAGAGAACATGTCAAATTTTGCATTTTTCGACCAAAACCCGAAAATTCTCCTATAACGTATGTAATAGCTAATATGTAGTGAAATAAAGCTAAAAACATGAATACTAACACACGTTTGCACATAGTTTAATCCGATCATAATTTCTTAACATATAGGGAGTTAAGCCAAACAGGGGCTTAATCTCGGAAAATTGATAACACTAAGTGTTATCGACCTGCAAATCTGAGCTAGTTCACATACAAGTCAAGTACTACCATAATAAGATAAGAAACATACATGTTCAACACATCATTGTCAAATAAAGTTTTACTCCTCTCACTTGAACTTCTTGCTCAATTTCTTGTACCCCTTGTGAAGTTTCATGATCCAATGCCCCAAATTCTTCATCATTCCCTTTGTTTGACGATACTCTTTGGATTCATTCAGGATCGGTGGAAGTTGACTCAAGTACTCCGGCGGAGCGATCCTAGAATTAGGCAAGCCGTCATCGTCACTCATTGATGATGATGATGATGATGTTTGAGAACGAGGACGTTTTCTTTTTTTAACCGCTACCCTATAATCACTTAGAGCGACAAAGGTGTGTGGAATCTCTTCGTAGTCGGGAACAAAACCTAAGGCATTTCTAGGAATGGGTTCAAAAGCTCTATAGAGACGAGTCAAGAGCATCCCATAGGGCATTGCGGTGGTACCTTGTACCAGAATATCGGCCATTCGTTTGGCGATATAGTATGCAAGGTTGAAAGGTTGATGAGTTGACACACAATACATCATATAACAAAGACATGCGTTAATATGATCTCGATTCCCTACCATGCTAATGACATTAGCTCTCAAAACATCTTCTAACTTCCTAAATTCGGGCCGAAGTTCATTTAGTTCCATAGCAAAAGGATCTCTAGGTACATGACGACCTCGATGCAACCTAGTTGAGTTGTTCCTAGGTAAGAAGAGATGCTCCCTAATAGTTTCTTTTTCGGTCAAAGGTGTGGCATATAGTGCCGTTCTTTCAAGGTTGGACTCTAAGATTGTCAATGACCACTTATCGGAGTAGACACATGTTCCTTGATTAGGAACTCCTAAGACATCACCAAATTGATCTAAGGGAATGTTGAATAAGGTTCCATTAACTCTAAAGTGAATGCTCATAAGACCATTGTCACTTGAACTAAGACCTACGGTTGCATAGAACTCGAGAATGAACCTAGGGATGATGGGCTCATCAATGTCTAAGAGACAATCGAAATGAATCGCTGCCAATTGCTCGTGAAGATTAGTATCTTCATAGAATGAGGAGTCTACAACCCTACCCTCATGGACGTATCATTTTTCTAAGGCTTTGAATATACTGACTTGGGCTTCGGTGAGACCCTTTGTTTTGTGGTGTTTGGGAAGATAATCGATGGTGTTTTTGTGATTGTAGTTGGTTGCGGGAGGCATAGTTATCCTAGACACGAATAATATATAGTTTAGTTGAATTTATCAAAAATACGTATAAAGGTCTAGTGTGTGCCTATATGGGGAAAATGTGGAGGTGCGGTTATCTCGACTCCTTTTGATGCATGAAAATTATGTTTATGCAAGTTTTATGATAAAACAAGAGATAACCCAAACGCTCCTACTTTAATGTTGCTACGATTGAATGTACCCGAAAATACATATTAGTTATGTATTCCCTTTAGCATTCAAGAGACATTATGCAAGTGATGCTTAAAACATAACATTTTTGTATTTGTATGAACAATGTTCAAAAACAGTTTTTCCTAGTCGTGAGAAGATTTTAGCAAAAATTCCTCATGGGGTTTTTGATGAATAATGACAATGTACTACAAGATGCAATTCCTAACTATGAAAAACACGATTTGTTATGCAATTTAGTAAATATGCTTCATGATTTTTCAAGAATTATGCATAACCCCAAGTTTTGGTTTTGTGCATGAAATAGAAATCCTAGACGCAGATCAGGAGTGTAAACATGTTAAGGATATTTACAGTGATGATTTGAGCACAAATTGGTTGAAGAAGATAGCCTAAATTATGATTTTGGTGAATTATGGGTCGAATACAGTAGGTGATAAGTTTTAGGGAAGAGTGATGAATAGTACAGGGTATTTGTTTAATATATATAAAAACTACCTCAGTAGATGACGGATCCGGCGGATCCCAAACAAGGGTTCCGCCCTTGTGGTCGTTTGGATCCGCAGGATCAGAACTCAGGTTGGGTTTTTGCCGTGTTTAGTTAATCTAAGGTTTGAGCTAACATTTAATCTATTCACTAGGTTCCATTAATCCTAAACCAAGTCTAAGATAGTTGAAAGGTTCTCTCTTGAGAGGTTTTGTGAGGATATCGGCAATGTTGTCCTCTGAGGAAACTTTCTCAATTGAGATGTTTCCCTTCTGAACATTGTCACGAAGGAAGTGGTGACGTATTTCTATGTGTTTGGTTCTAGCATGTTGGACTGGGTTTTTGCTAAGATCGATAGCTCTTTTGTTGTCACAAAGAATGAGAATGTCGTTGAGTACAATTCCATAGTCTACGAGAGCTTGTTTCATCCACAGTGCTTGTTGGCAAGCTTTTCCTGCTGACACGTACTCAGCTTCAGTTGTTGATATGGCGAGGGCTGTTTGTTTCTTAGCAAACCATGCGGTGAGACAATGTCCTACAAAAGTACAAATACCACTAGTACTTTTTCTATCAACATAGTCACCGGCATGGTCTGAGTCGGCATACACTATGGTTTCTACACCTGTCCCTTTGGGATACCATAATCCTAAATGTGTAGTGCCTTTAATGTATCTAAATATCCGTTTAACAGCTTCAAGATGAGATATTTTGGGATCTTCTTGAAAACGTGCACATAGACAAACACTAAACATAATGTCCGGCCTACTAGCCATAAGATAGAGAAAACTACCAATCATTCCTCTATATTTAGTGCTATCTACGGATTCATTTTCTTCATCCTTTGTGAGTTTGGTTTATGAGGACATGGGTGTTTTCATAGGTTTTGAGTCTTCAAGACCAAACTTTCTAAGCATATCTTTGATATACTTTGATTGGTTGAATAATATCCCATCTTCTAATTGTTTTATTTGGAGACCTAAGAAAAAGTTTAGTTCCCCCATCATACTCATTTCAAACTCGTCATGCATGATTTTTGAGAAATTGTCGCATAACTCTTGACAAGTTGAGCCGAATATAATGTCATCTACATATATCTGGACGATGATAATATGTAATCCCTTTTTCTTGGTGAAGAGAGTATTGTCTACTAGGCCCATGGTATACTTATGGTCAACTAGGAAGGTCTTAAGTCGATCATACCAAGCTTTTGGTGCTTGCTTAAGTCCGTATAAAGCTTTCTTAAGTTTGTAAACATGATTTGGTTTTTCAAAATCGGCAAAGCCGGGAGGTTGTGCAACATATACTTCTTCATTTATAAATCCGTTTAAAAATGCACTTTTGATATCCATTTGAAATAATTTAAAATCATGTGCACAGGCATATGCAAGTTGTATCCTAATAGACTCTAGTCTAGCTACGGGTGCAAATGTTTCATCGTAATCTATACCTTCTTGTTGATTGTAGCCTTGTGCTACTAGCCTAGCTTTGTTTCTAGATACTATGCCATTTTCATCCATTTTATTTCTAAACACCCATTTTGTATCGATTATGGTTTGATTTTTAGGTTGTGGAACTAGTGTCCAAACGTCATTTCTAACAAATTGATTTAATTCCTCTTGCATAGCAATAACCCATGATTCATCTTTTATAGCCTCATTTATATTTTTAGGCTCAATTGTTGAAACAAAACAAAAGAAATTACTTTCATTCCGAGCTTTAGTTCTCAATGTTCTTTCATTTAGTTTTCCTATGACGTTTTCTAATGGATGACTTTTTGTTTCTTTGATGTTGACTAAATCACTTTTTACTGGTTCATCTTTGACCAGATCTACACACACGCCTTGTGTTAGATGTGATACTAAGAATTATACTTAGTCTAGCACACGGAATTTACTAGCTAGCACTTAGAAGACTTTATGTGTTTGTGTTTTGTATGATTTGAATGTAACAATGAATGAACACAGAATAATAAACTTCAACTTCAACGATTCAATATTATTAGAACAATAATATGAGTGATCTTCTATCACTAGGGTTTACAACCTTGAATCTCTATCAAATAAGTCGTACTTCTATATCTCTTAACTTTAACCTAGGCAATCCTTTTATAGACTAAGGATTCCTTTACAAGATAACTATCAACTAAAACGTATAAGATATTCACAATATCTTTTCCATAATTATCTATTACAAAATCATAAACAGTACGAACTTCATCACTCAGCAGTCCTAACTACTTAGGTCTTCAAAACTCTTCAGCAGTACTAACTTCCATCTTCAACAGTCCTAACTGCTATCTTCAACAGTTCTAACTGCTATAGCTTAATTTCCTAACAATCCTCCCCTAAACTTATGATTTCTATCCAAATCACTAAGTTTCTTCAAATTAAGCTTTATCTCTTATATGAACAAAATTCTTTCAAACACCTATCAAGCAAATCTCTTAGATCTAGCTTTCACTTCTTCTGCAAGGTTGAATATCTTTGTCACCAACATATCAGCCATCTCAGATTCTTCATTAGCTTCTAGCATAACACTTACCATCATTGTCAAAACACCTGGTCTGAGTGGATAATCTTCTTGAACAAGCATATAGATATCTATTCCATCCTTGGTAGACACTCTATGTACTCCACACGTTCCAAATAACTTCCAAGTGACATCCATGACTTGTGCTTGAAATCTCCATATTGACTCTCCTCCATCTGGTTCATAAATTCTCTTCAGTTGAACCCATAATCCTTTATCTTTATCTTCAATAGGATCTTTATCTCTGAATCTCTCTTTCACTAAGCTCCATAGTTGATTAAGATCTTCTCTGTCAAAACCTTTGAGTAAATCTTCAAACAACTTGTACCTTTCAGAAATATTTCCAAGTCTGATTATCTTCCATCCTTTCATTCTTCCATCAGTGAACACTTCCCAGTCAATGATTGGATGTTTTACTTGTAAAGGTTTGATATAAGAAGATTCTGGAACAATCATCATTATATTCCTGATCTTCTCATTTGTTAACCCTTCTTCTTTAGACTTTTGTTTCTTTGCAACATATGATTCCATAGTTTTTGATTCTCTCTTCTTACCTGTTTTGAAACTTCTTCTTGGAGTATTCAGAATAGCATAAGTTTCATAGAATTCCCTTTCAATTATGGCATAAGATTTTCCCTTGAAGTCATTCATAGTGTAACTTGCTCAGTTCTTCAAATAATGTTTCATAGACTCAACGTGTTCCTTCTTTGTTAGCAACTTTATCTTGTATCCTGACTTCTGCCTTTCTCTTATTCTCTGAATCAGATCTTCCCATGTTGCAACTCCATTCTTTTTGAGTATGAACTTTTTAAGCTCCGCTGTCTTTTCTTCTTCATTCAACTGTTTGTCTTTAAGAACCATTGAAGCTTGAGCTCTTACAATCACATCAGAATCCAACAAATATTTTAGCTGTTCAATTAACTCCTCTTGATTTACCTCTTTAGATCTTGTTCTTTCCATGAATTCAGCTATGTTTCGTACATCATCAGCAACCATTTTTCTTGCAAATTCCTCATCTTGAGTTATCTGAGCTTGTTTAGCTTCTTCATTAGCCAAATCTTCTTCTATCATATGCCTTGCAACTTCTGCATCATGATCTATTTGTTCTTGAGTTTTTGGTTTTAATCTCTTAAGCCTTTCAAGTTCTTGAGCTGCTTCCTCTTCTTCATGTGTCATAGTTCTTTTACCTTTATTAGCTCTTCTTCTTTCATAAACTTGCTCAGCAGAAGTTTCACCAGTTGGAACTGCTTGATGCTCTGTCTTAGCAGTCTGAATTATTTCATCAGTTTGAACTTCTTTATGTGTCTCAGCTATTTCATGAACATAACCAGAACCTGAACCAATATCCGCAACATTACCAAAACCTTCATCTTGTTCTGAGCCTTTATCATGCCTCCCCTGAGAACCTGATCTATCCTTGTCTTTACCAAATTTCCTCCCCTGTTTGGAAGAATTTCATCATCCCCTTCTGAATCATCATTATCAGAAGAATCATCATCCAATATCACTTTTGCCCTTTTCTTCTTTAACTGATCTTCAAGCTTCTTCACCCTTTTAGTTAGCTTGGTGTAGACTTTGGAAAACATTGCTTTATGAGATTTCAGCTCCTCATTGTTCTTCTTAAGTTCCTCCTTCAAGGTCTTTACTCTGTCAACTAACTTGGTACATATTTCCATCAATTCAGTTTGTGAAGAGCTACCCTCATCACTTCTAGCTGTGTGACCTGCTAGGAGAGGTGAATCTTTGGGCAAGGATCTAGTCACAACCCTAGTTAGACTAGGTTTAGACCTTCTCCTATAAGTTGTGATGGTTGGTGGTTGGGTTGTTCCAAGTTCTTGAGTGGATGTGTGATGGGGATCAGTTGGAACTGCTGAACCTTCACCTAACTCAGTTTGAAGTATTTGAGGAAACAATGGAACTGGTTCCCCTTGAAAAAGCCTACTAGCCATAGCCATATTTTGAAAAACCTTTGATTGAAGGCTAGGCGTAGCAAAAGATTCTGTTGGTTTTGTAAGCAAATATTTCTTTTTATTCAAAAGAGTTTGAACAAATCTTGGATACATTAGAAACTTTGTTTTACTGTCAGCATTTGATGCCATACCCTCAAAAATAAATTTTGAAAAGTTAAAAACTCTGTTTATAGACAAGCAAATGAGAGCAATAGCAATATTGCTACGGAACTGCTCCCAAGCAGTCTTTTTAGGACTTAAACAACTTAAAAGAGTATGTATCAAAAATCTCCATTGAGGTAAGAAACATCCTTTTTGAAAAGTCAATTTGTTTTCAGATGTATCATACCCCATTTTAGTAAGTTCTTCCCATATTTCAGTATTTAGCATAGTGTGAATACCAACTGAGTCATTTAATTTAAGATGTCTCCTAATTATAGACTTGGTAACAACAAACTTAACACCATCTACTTCATAATGAATTTCTATGTCTTCGTCATCACTTGTCAAGACAGATGAATTCTGCCAGAACTGTGTGATGTGCGAGACATAAAGAGTAGGAGAAACGGTTAGAGCATACCTTATGTGAGAGTGGTTGAGAAAGTCCACAATCTCATAAAACTTTGGCCCATCTCCTTGCTCTGTTTTCTCTAAAAACGCAACCTGGTTGTGACGCTTAACAAATTCCAATCCAGCCATTCTTAGTGAAGAAAAATGAAAGATTATAGCAATACAATGATCGTGTAAATTGTAATTTGAGGTTTTATGTAGTCGCTTGGGGTTATAGGTATTGGTTAGGGTTTTGCGAAATATGCGTATGAGATAAATTATCTTTAGAAAGAGAATAAATAAATTTATGGTAAAAAGATAATTATCGTCTATAAAAATCCCTATAAGTATCTTAAGAATAACGGTTTTACCCCAA
Source organism: Artemisia tridentata subsp. tridentata (assembly GCA_021014915.2). Taxonomy (NCBI): domain Eukaryota; kingdom Viridiplantae; phylum Streptophyta; class Magnoliopsida; order Asterales; family Asteraceae; genus Artemisia; species Artemisia tridentata. The sequence continues at coordinate 403,064,562 of CP139509.1, read as the reverse complement.
CGGCTAGAAAATTAATTACTGACAGATTTTTACAACGGCTAGTTGAGCCGTCCTAACTTTGTACTAACCGTACCATCTGTTGGAAAATTTTTATTGAGCCGTATGAACTTTTGAAATAAATTTTAAAAATACCATGGCGCAAACATAGTTTTTAGCAAACTATCAGCTATCAACGGATTTGATATGTCTTTACCAATAGCCATTTGCTTTGGACTAGTCAACTCTTCACACTTAGATATGGTGAGCTGATAACCATACAATTTTTGGTAAATTGTCAACCATCAACGGATTTGATTAGTCTTTACCAGAAACCGTTTGCTCTAGACTAGTTGGTTCTTATGTGGGTAAGACATGGTGAACCAATTACCATTTGTTGTGTGCAAAGATCACACACTCAGCTTCAAATCACCATTTAGTCCAAAACATCAAGCATTCATAATCCCTTGGTGTTTTCCCTCCAATCCTGCAATTGTTAGTCCAAAAACAAAGAAACAAGATACAAGCATATGACTAACAATGCATAAAACAAGAAAAATTAATTTCCTTGTGGTGCCCAAGCTAATACAGACTTAGGCTTTCCTCTAGCATCAACATAATTCATTCTTTTTAAAACATTCTTAGCACCATTGGGTTTAATTGGTCTCCATACCCAACATGCTGATGCATTCACTCCAGTACCCATATTTCCCTTAGCAGTGTTTTTATTCATACCAGTACCAACTACTTTGCTAGCAGTTGGAACTGCTAGCTTGATAGTTGTCACCTTTGGTTTCCAAACTTGGTTTTTCACCACTGCTTTCTCATAAAAAGTTCTTTTACCAGTTTTGTATGATGGTTTAAAAACAGTTATTGCATTTTGAACTGGTGGCCTTGGGTGAGTTGTTCTCATAGGTCTGACAGTCTGAACTGCTGGTCTAGCAGTTTGAACTGCTTTAGGTCCAGATCTTAAAAGAACTGATCTAGGTATCATTCTATCATTCCTAAGAAAAGATTGAGGTCTTGCTATGCTCAACCTATGATTTGTATATCCAGATACCCATTTATCACAATAATCTGCAAGATGGTCAAAGCTACCACAAGAGTAACAAGCTTTCCTATAGCAGACAAAATCCTCCCCTAATTGGTGAGATTTGAGGTCATTCCAATTCCTTTGGTTACCTCTTGGCTTGTTTGTGGTTCTATACATTTCTGCATACCTAACTGTTGGTCTAAAAGGTTTGGCATTTGATCTAGGCCTAACAGTCTCAGGTTTAACCATCTTTGGAACTTTTGGTTCCTCCACTTTAGCACTAACAGACTTAACCACTTCCTGATCATCCTCATCATCGGAAGTCCATTCCTCAATGGTTGGAGCATCTGAGTCCTTAGCTGAGGACCTATTAGAAGACACCTTGTCCTCAGATAGTGATTTATCACTTGCACTTTCATACACAGGTTTATCAACTACATCCTTCTTGGGTTGAGGACCATAGTTAAGCACAGGTAATTGAAATTCAGGAAGTCCTATGTGTTCTAAGTCTACGCCTGGGGGTGTTGGAATTCATCTATAGGGAGGTGGAACTGACTTATATCCTAGGCCTGACTTAGCTTTATTAAGGATCTGACTCTCAATTATCTTTTGAACACCTTTTGATGTGTATTCAAGTGTGTCTACACTCATCTGACTCTCAATATCATCTTCATCAATCTCTTGAAGATCTGAATGAGTCAACATACTTCCATTGTGCTGAGTAGTCAAGAAAGCACAATAAGTATCATCATTCAAAAGTCCACTAGTACTGCTTGAGGTGCTAGCAGTACCAAGGTTTGCACTAGCAGTACCAACTGCTCCAGCAACTTGCACTTCTTCATCTGGAGTTGAGGAACTGGGAGTTGATACAAAGGCCAAATTCCCTGAGCTTGAGCTTGAGCTTGATCCAGCAGACTTCTTAATATCATGTTCAACTATCTTGAAGTTGCTATAGAGATCCATTAAGCTCATGGAATCTATATCAGGCTTGTTTTTCCATACAACCACATGCATAGCCCATTCAGCTGGTAGACTCCTTATAAATTTGGAGTTGAGATCTTCCTGAGGCATCTCAATTCCTAAAACAGCCAATTGACTCACCAGCTTTTGAAGCCTATTGAACATATGATCCAACGACTCATTGCTTGTTGCTGTAAAGTTCTCAAACTGATGCTTGAGAAGGGTCTTCTGGGTTTTCTTGGTGGATTCATTCCCACCATATCTTGAAAAAATAGCTTCAAAAAGGGTTTTAGCACACTTAAACTTGCTAAAATTCAACAACTGGTCATTGGGAATAGTCATCAGAAGCAAACTTCTAGCCTTAACATCATTCTTGTACCTTGCCTTATCTTCATTAGTGGTTGGCTTTGTCTGCACTGTAGTCTCAGATTTTCCTTCAACCAGAGTTGTTGTTGTTACTGACGTAAAAGAGTTTCCTTCTTCAATGATTTCCCAAAGTGCATAGTCTTGCACTTGGAAATACTGCTCAATACGAAGTCTCCACATGTCGAACTCATTAGGTTTAAGCATAGGAAGCTTAGCAGCAATGTTAGTTGTGGTTGGTGTTGTTTCTATGTCCATCTTTGTCCTTCTCGGATCTTCTAAATCTAAGTATCAGCAATCTGGCTCTGATACCACTTGACCGGATCTACACACACGCCTTGTGTTAGATGTGATACTAAGAATTATACTTAGTCTAGCACGCGGAATTTACTAGCTAGCACTTAGAAGACTTTACGTGTTTGTGTTTTGTATGATTTAAATGTAACAATGAATGAACACAGAATAATAAACTTCAACTTCAACGATTCAATATTATTAGAACAATAATACGAGTGATCTTCTATCACTAGGGTTTACAACCTTGAATCTCTATCAAATAAGTCGTACTTCTATATCTCTAAACTTTAACCTAGGCAATCCTTTTATAGACTAAGGATTCCTTTACAAGATAACTATCAACTAAAACGTATAAGATATTCACAATATCTTTTCCATAATTATCTATTACAAAATCATAAACAGTACAAACTTCATCACTCAGCTGTCCTAACTGCTTATGTTTTCAAAACTCTTCAGCAGTACTAACTTCCATCTTCAACAGTCCTAACTGCTATCTTCAACAGTTCTAACTGCTATAGCTTAATTTCCTAACAATCTTCTTTATCATTTTCAACATTTTCTATATTTTCAACCATTTGACTTTCAACTAAGTCATCATCTACCAAAGGTGATGTCTTAGAGGGAGGTGGACTTTCTTCGAATGTTACGTTCAACGATTCCTCGACTCTTGAGGTTTCTTTGTTCAAAACTATATATGCTTTACTAGTTTGTGAATATCCTAGAAATACACCTTCATATGACTTTGGGTCGAACTTGGTGAGATAATCCTTTGTGTTTAAAATGAAGCACTTGCTTCCAAGCACTTTAAAATATCCTAAAGTAGGCTTTTTGCCTCTGTATAACTCATATGGAGTCTTTGTCAAGAATGGTCTAATTAGAACTCGATTTAGAATATAAGTAGATGTATCAACAGCGTGACACCAAAACTTTTGAGGTATGTTTTGTTCATTTAACATGGTTCTACTCATTTCTTGAATTGTCCTATTTTTGCGTTCTACCACACCGTTAGATTGAGGGGTTCGAGGAGCCGAGAAATTATGAGTTATGCCATTGGCATCACGAAAAGCTCCGAATTGAATTTCGTTGTCGAATTCACGACCATGGTTAGTTCTAATTGATACTATGTTACTTCCTATTTGATTTTGAATTTTCTTACTTAAGATTTCAAATTTATCAAATGCTTTGTTTTTAGTTTTCAAAAACTTAGTCCATGTATACCTAGAGTAATCATCTACTATTACCAAAGTATAGAAGTTTCCCCCGTAACTTTGTACAGTAGATGGACCAAACAAATCCATATGTAATAATTCTAGACACCTAGATATAGACACCATGTTTTTAGCCTTATGGCTATTATGAACTTGTTTTCCTATTTTGCAAGCATCACAAAAGTGTTGGTCACATTTCAACTTGGGCAGGTTCCTAACGAGTTCCTTATATGATAAGGATTGAATTAACCTCATTTTGACGTGACCTAAGCGTCGATGCCATAGAGTTGAGTTATCATCCAAAGAAGTGAGACAAAGTTCGTCTTTAGGTGTTTTATCTAATTTCATAACATATACGTTATTCTTTAAAACACCTTTTCCTACTGTTATGCCGTCTTTAAGTATTTTACTTCCATTTTCACTGAAAAGGACGTTATACTTTTTGCGGCACAATTGACTTATACTAAGCAAGTTAAAACCTAAATTATCTATATGAGCAACATCATCGATAGAGAGAGAGAGTCATGAGAGATCGTACCTTTTCCGATGATTTTACTTTTAAGTTTGCTACCGAATGTAACATTACCTCCGTCGTACACTTGGCAGGTTGAGAAAAGGCTTTTGTTTCCCGTCATATGCCTTGAGCACCCACTATCTTTGATCCACTCGTCAGGTTCTAATTCAACTTTTAAGCATACCTAAGTTCAAGAAAAACTCAAGCGTTTGGTCCCCAATATCTCATGGGTCCGTTTGGGTTAAACATGACATTCTCATGGTTCATGTAAGGAAATGGTGGACAATTGTTCCACGGCATGTAATTAGGACCATGAAAATTTCTAGACATGTTTTGGCTCCAATTACTTTGGTAAACATGTTGTGGGTTAACATTACTTTTTGGAAAGGGGTGTTTGGGAAAACTAGTTTGAGGTCTCTGTTGAACCGTTTTAACTCTATACTCATTTCTAGCTTGACCTTTTCCTATAAAAGCTGCTGGTTTTTGTTTGTTATTAGTTATACTAGTACTAGGTTTTCTAGTGACTCTAACGAATTCAGTACGGTCAGTTTTTATAACCTTCTGTTCACAACTTGTACCGACGGATCCTTTTGGTACAACTGGCGGATCCAAAACTTTGGATCCGTCGGATCCGTGGGCTTCTAACTTAGTTGGAACAGTTTCTTTTTCTTTCACAGTTTGTTTCTTAAAGTCACTTAAAGTTCCTAGTTTCATAAAACCTAGTTCGGTTTTATCATGAGGTAGTTTTTGTATCTTCATTATCTCATCTGCACAACTTATGTTTTTATCTAACTTTTTAAACATGGAATTTTGTTTGATGAGATCTTCCTGTGTGGTTTTTAATGATTCTAGTTCTAATTTAAGTTCCTGACACGACACACACGTTTCTTTAGCATTTTTACCTTTTTCCATTCGTATCTCCTTTTCTTTAAGCCAATAAACTTCGTTTTCTAAAAGTGTCGTTTTGGTTTTTAAGAACTTATTTTTGTTTATGATTTTTAAAGTTATATCATACAGTTTGTTATATTCTACTTCTAAGGTTTCATCATCTATAGAAGAGTATGATGAGTAAGAATGTACCTCTTCTGTGTCGTGAGCCATGAGAGCAACTTCGTCGTTCTTAGGCTCGTCATCATCTCCTTCACTATCACTCCAAGCTCCACTGACAAAGGCTCTTTGAGACTTGTTCTTTGGAGGCTTCGGACATTCTCCTATTAAGTGACTAGAATCACCACAACTATAACACTTTCTGTATACTTTTCCTTTCCTATCATCACGGTCTTTTCGGAAGGATTTCTTATCTTCACGAGGTGGTCTAACAAACTTTCCTCGTCTCCTGAAGAATTTCTTGAAATCTCTTACGGCCATGGCATATTCTTCGTCTTCGCTACTAGAACAAGACTCTTCATCACTTGACTCAACTTTAGCTTTCAAGGCAATGGACTTCATTTTCACTTTCTTGCCTTTAACTATTTCTGAGTCTTTTTCCATCACCATTTCGTGAACTTTGAGGTTTCCGATGAGCTCGTCCAGTGTCATACTTGAGAGATCCTTAGATTTTTCAATAGCTGTCACCTTTGCTCTCCACTTTGGGTGGAGTGCTCTTAGAAATTTCCTGGCAAAATTCTTACTAGAAAAAGATTCGTCAAGTGCTTTAAGAGATGTAATAATAGTATTAAACCTAGCAAACGCACTATCAATGGTCTCATCTTCAGAGATAACAAATTGTTCATATTGTTGAACAAGAAGATCAATTTTGTTATCTTTGACTTGTGAGTTCCCTTGATGAGTGATAATTAGTGATTGCCAAATATCTTTAGCCGTTTTACACATAAATACTCTTTCATATTCTTTCTTAGGTAAGGCATTGTAAAGCATCATTTTGGCTTCATTATTTTTGGCAATCAACCTCTTTTGTTCATCACTGTGACGAATAAAAGAAGTACCTACATCCCGACCACCTGAAATATCATTACTTATGGGCTTGTAATCACCCTCTACAATAATATACCACAGATCTATGTCTTTTGACTTCACATATGTCTCAAAGCGATTTTTCCAATATATGAAACAATTTGGATCAAATAGTGGTTGTCTTTGCATAGATTGCCCTTCTTTAAAGTTTTCAAAATCCATTGATCGTTTCAAATTTTAAAAATACAATATATTTTGAAAATCTTGAGTAACCTGCTTTGGTACCAATTGTGGAAAACTAGAAGGGGGGTTGAATAGTTTTACCGTTTAAAATTAATTCGCTTTGTTGCTTAATGTGATTTCAAAGTAAACATACACAAACAAATAATCATACAATATATATGAAAAGTAATGAGAAGAATGATCAAACCACACAACACAGATGTTTATAGTGGTTCGGCTACAAGGACTATCTTCCTTGCCCTACTCCACTCCTCGAGCCTCTAACTCGAGAGTTATCTTTCACTAAGAAACAAACTCCCTTCTAGGTGGAGAAAACCTTTACACATCGCTTACTTATTTTTCCTGTACTAAGCTAAACACCGAGTTCTTTACAAGGGTACAACCACTCCCGTTTGGTTCTTTCACAAGGGTACAACCACTCCCGTTTGGTTCTCTTACAAGGGTACAACCACTCCCAACGCTCTTTGTGTTTTAAGGACTAAAACACTAACCTCACTCTACTGAGATAAATGATACGAACAATGACATGCAAATTAGTACAAGATCACACAGTGGCTAAGCTAGACGGATAACGACAGAACGTTGATCCTTGTATGTTTGATCCCTTTGCTACAAAAGGAAAGATCAAATGAGATGAATGAATGAATGATATGGGTTAGTAAATGAATGAGTATGTTTTTAAGCTACATGAGTGATGAGAATGGCCAAATGATCAGCTTGCTATTTATAGGCAAAGCTGAGCAACAGGCGGCGGATCCGGCGGATCCCAAAACTTGGATCCGTCTTTGTATCCATTTGGATCCGCCATGTCAGGCCAGCTAAGAGATCTTCAAATCTTTCCAAATATTGCCATATCTTTCCATATCTTCAAATTTCAACTCTTTGGCTTGAAGATCTAAACAAAATATCACAAAATCTTACCAATATTGTGTATATGACGCATGCCATGATGTCATCCTAACTTTTGAAAAATAAAGTTTCCATTTTAGGAAATAAACATGTAAATGTATAAAATGTAAATTCTAGTGATCTTGTGAAATGTAAATGTGTTCTAAAAAGACTTTAACTTGAATTTATGATTTGCTAAAAGATATACCTTGTATTTGTCATTAACAAAACTAAGTAAAGATCGTAAAATATAAATAACAATTTTGGGACGATATTTATGTTAACAAATTTGATCAGTGTTAGTCAACTATGTGATGCAAAATACATAGTTCATTTTGATGATAAGCAAGGAATCATATTCAATCCTAATAAGGAAGTTGTCCTTATTGCACCAAGAAGACATGATGTTTATGTGTTGGACATGTCCAGTCTAACTCAGAATGGAACTTGTCTCTTTACTAAGGCCACTGAAACCCTCAACTGGCTTTGGCATAAGAGACTCTCCCACCTGAACTTCAAAAACATAAACAACCTTGTTAAACAAAACAAGGTCCTTGGCCTACCATCACTTGTGTTTTCAAAGGATAAACCATGCTCTACCTGTGAAAAAGGTAAACATCATAGAGCATCCTTTAAAACCAAAACTAACTTTTCCATCAGGAATTGCCTTCATCTTCTCCATATGGATCTTTTTGTACCCATAAGTCCTAGATCCATTAACCATGAAAAGTATACTATGGTCATTGTGGATGAGTACTCAAGATACACTTGGGTATACTTCCTGATCAAAAAGAGTCAGGCAGCTGAAACAATCATGTGCTTTGTCAGGAACATTGAAAATCAAAATGACATCAAGGTCAAACATATTAGGACTGACAATGGAACAGAGTTCAAAAACTATAAACTTGAATGTTTCTGTGATGAGAACGGAATTTCCCAAAAAATTTCCTCTCCTTACACACCTGAACAAAATGGTGTGGCTGAAAGGAAAAATAGAACACTCATTGAAGCAGCCAGGGCAATGCTAAATGGATCAGTCCTTTCCAAACACTTTTGGACTGAAGCAGTCAAAACTGCCTGTTATACACAAAACAGATCCATCATTGTCAAGAGACATAGCAAAAATCCTTATGAGTTATTCAAGGGAAGGATCCCTGACATCAGCTACTTTCATGTCTTTGGGTGTCCTGTGTTTATTCATAATCACAAGGATCACTTAGGAAAATTTGATGCCAAAGCTGATGATGGATACTTCCTAGAATACTCACTTGTCTCAAAGGCCTTCAGGGTGTTCAACACTAGGAGACAGCATACTGAGGAAACATTCCATGTTACCTTTGATGAGAGCACTGATGCAATCAATGTCTCTAACACCTTAGTGGAAGAGATAGGCCATGATGATTCATCAAGATACCCTCCTGATGAACATCATCCTGAAAATGGTCCTTCCACTCAGTACCAAGCAAATGCTGACATCTCCTATTACATCATCCCTCACAACCTTCCTTACCCAACCAACACTGAGTTTGTTGAAGCACAAAGAAGTACTGATGCAATCATTCAGTCTGTACAAAGTGCTCAGGTACCAAACAATCACAGTGATGAGTCAACCCACTCAGACACTCATGATACTGAAGATCATCATGTGTCTGATCCTGACCCTACCCATCAGGCCTCTACAAGTTCTAATCAGTTTCCAAGACCTCAGGATAGTTGGACTAGGTCTCAGAATATAGAACTTGTCAATATAATTGGAGAGCCTACTGAAGGCATGCTCACCAGAAGCATGATTGCACAACTAAGAGCAGCCTCAACCAATGAATGCCTATTTGTGGACTTCATCTCCACAATTGAACCCAAAAGTGTCAAGGAAGCACTTAATCATCCAAGTTGGGTTCAGGCCATGCATGATGAAATAGAACAATTTGACAGAAACAAGGTAATGACCTTGGTCAAGTGTCCTGAAGATGTTTCAGTCATTGGCATGAAATGGGTATTCAAATCGAAATCTGATAAAAATGGCATATTCATTAAAAACAAAGCCAGACTTGTAGCCAAAGGCTATAATCAACAAGAAGGCATTGACTATGAAGAAACATTTGCACCAGTAGCAAGGATGGAAGCCATCAGGATCTTCCTTGCTTTTGCAACCTACATGAACTTCAAGGTGTACCAAATGGATGTTAAAAGTGCATTCTTAAATGGGTCACTGAAAGAAGAAGTTTATGTTCAGCAACCTCCTGGATTTGAAAGCCATGAGTTTCCTGACTATGTCTGCAAGCTTAATAAAGCCCATTATGGACTGAAACAAGCTCCCAGGGCATGGTATGAAACTCTCTCAGCCTTCCTAATCCAAAACAAATTTGTCAGAGGCAAGATAGACAACACATTGTTTATCTATAGGACAAATAATGATGTCATACTTGTACAAGTATATGTTGATGACATCATCTTTGGCTCAACAAGTTATAAACTTTGCAAACAGTTTGAAAAACTGATGGCAAAGAAATTTGAAATGAGCATGATGGGAGAACTGACTTACTTCCTTGGGCTGCAAATCAAGCAGACTGATAAAGGAACCTCTATCAGTCAAGAGAAGTATGTCAGGAGCCTACTAAAGAAGTATGAGCTCAGTGACTGTGCCTCAGTCAAAACTCCTATGGTACCACCAAACAACCTTGGTCCTGACCTTACTGGTAAACTAGTGAATCAAACTCTCTTCAGAGGAATGATAGGATCACTGATGTATCTACTTGCATCAGGGCCTGACATCCAATTCTCAGTGTGCTTATGTGCCAGATATCAATCTGACCCAAGAGAATCTCATCTCACATCTGTGAAAAGGATACTCAGGTACCTGAAAGGTACTCCAAACCTTGGATTATAATATCCAAAATATTCAGGCTTTGATCTCAAAGGTTACTCAGACTCTGACTATGCTGAAAAAGCACCTCAGGCTCCTGCCAAATCCTTGGTGGGGAAGTAGTCTGTTGAAGTGCTAAGAAGCAATAATCAGTTGCCATGTCCTCAGCTGAAGCTGAATATGTTGCAGCAGCAAGTTTTTGTGCAAATGTACTCTGGATGAAAAGTCAACTCAGTGACTATGGAATTCCGTACAAGATGGTTCCCATCTTTTGTGATAACACAAGTGCAATTGCCATCTCAAACAATCTTGTTCTTCATCAGAGAACAAAATACATTGATATTAGATATCATTTTGTGGAAAGGTTTGTTTGATTGAGATATTTATGTATGAATGTGTTTAGCATGCGGAATCTACTACAACACACTTAAAAGAACACACAAGGTGGTGAGTTATGTAAACGTGAGTATGCAATGAGCAAGGAACACAACTTTGGTTAAAACAAAACGATTCAATATTATTGATGAAATAATACGGATGATCTAAATATCACCGGGATTACAAAGTAATCTTGAATCTAAGATTGTAAAAGGATTTGTGAATTGAGTAACTAAGTTACTTGAGAGATAGTTTGTTTTTGGTTAATAGTTGGAAAGATGCATGCATGAAGTGGTGACTTAGGGAACCTTTTATACGATAAGGCACCCTAATTACAAGTTGTCAAGTGGTTGAATATAATACTATACTTTGACTATTCTAGCCTACAATTAAATACAACTACCAATGTACAACTCTGCAATATTCTTCTGTACATCACAGAAGACTAAACTACTTCTACATAACGTATAACAATGTACAAAGACTAATAATTCAACTAAATATCTATTACAAAATATCTAATCAACTTGACATATAGCTTAGCAGGCCCTTTGTCAACTAGCAGTACCTTCTACCCAGAAGGTACTGTTAGTACATCTTCATACTCTTCAAAATCAACTAGCAGGCTCTTTGACATCTTTGGCAGGCTCTTTGACTTGAACATTTTATTCCCAAAAATCCTCCCCTAGACTTGTTATTACCTTTAAAATACACAATTTTCTGATGAATAAAATAAATACCTTGAGGATTTGAGGGAACTCTTCCAAAAACCTTCACTCTCTGTTCTTCCTTTTTCTTTCACATTGCTCAAATATGCTCCTCAGCAAACTTTGAACAATTTCTGAATTCTCATCATCTTTGTCACATCTTAATCTCTTGGAGATCATAGTTTTAAGCACTTCATAACTAAGTGGATACTCTTTCTCAGCCAACATGAAGAGTTCTATCCCACTTTGTGTGTAAAGATGATGAATATTGCTAAGGCTTAGAAATTCCCATGTTGTTGAAGGATCATAATAGGGAAATTTCCAATGAACATCTTTGGGATCAGGATCATACATCCTATTGAATTCTACCCATAGTTCCTGTTCCTTAACATCAGTTCTAGAACTTGTGTCTAGCCTAATCTGCACTAGATTCCACAATTCTTCCAAGTCTGCTCTGTCACATGCTCTAACTAAATTTTCAAAATTCTTAAAGATAGCAAACTGACCCCCAACCCTTATTATTTTCCATGACTTTCCTAATCTATCATGGTTTACTTCCCAGTCAATAATAGGGCGTCTACAGCTAATTGGATCAGCATGAATGATAGTTGGCAAAGTAATTAACATCTTACTTACTTGCTGAGAATCCAATTTTGCTACTTCTTTCTTCTGAGCATCTTGCTTCTTCATTGAGGGTTTTGCATCATATGGAACTTTGTAGTAAAGACTTTTGTAGGCTTGAAGATACAAGTAGTAGATTTCATCATTAGATTTCTTCTTCAGTTGATAATCAGTCCAATTTGCTTGACCTTTTAGAAATCTCTTCATAAAAATCACTTGATCTTTCCATGTTTTGCCCACTTTAAAACCTCTTTTCTCACTTTCTTTCATCTTTTCAAAAATGTCAGCCAGAGCTGCTTCTTTGTACTTCTTGTTGATGAAAGATTCAAGTTCTGCTGTCTTCTCATCAGAATTGAGATTCTTGTCATTCACTATTATTGATGCTTGCCCCTTCACAATTGGATCATTAGCAATAATCCATTGCATCTGTGCATCAAAGGTTTCCTGAGCAATTTGAGTATCAAGAAGAGTCTGAGCAGCATCTTTCCCTTCTATCATTTCTGTAAGCATTCTTGAAGCTTCAAATGCTTTCAGTTCTTCTTCATGAACTCTTTTGGCCTCTTCTTCACCTAAGGCCATCTGAATTTGCTGTGTTCTTTTCAACTTCTTGGGCTTAGGCTCATCTTCAATCATAATGCTCTTGCCCTTATCCTTTGGAGTTGGTTCTTGAGGTTCTTGAGATGGAGCAGAAGATTGCTCATCAGCAACAAAAATCCTCCCTTGAGGCTCTAAATCCCTCTTTCTCTTGTACACTTTCTCAGCAGACCCTTTGTACTCCATAGCCAATAGCCTCTCAATCCTAGCAGGCTCTTGCTCTGGCCCAGCAGGCTCTTGCTCTGTATCAGCAGGCTCTTCATCATAAGCTTTATTTTCTTCATGGAATTCAAATTGAGCCTCTTCCTCATCTTCAGAACTATCCATCCTCCCCTTTTTGGAAGAGTTACCCAACCTTTCAGCATCAGATTTTGAAGAACCAGATAAAACAACCTTTGCAGATCTTTTACCCTTTAGCTTCTTCACTTCACCCTCCAATTTCTTTACCCTCTTGACTAATTTGATGTTGATCTCAGAAAATTTCTTGCTTTGTCTTTTAAGAGCATCTTCTAAGAACTTCACCTTCTCTTTTAGTTCTTGCATTGTCTGAGGTGATTGGGGTGGTGATACATGATGTGATGATGTTGGTGGTGTTGCTGATGGTACTGGAGATGGTATTGGTGATGTTTGATGTGTTGGTGAGATGTAACCAGTTGAAGAACTAGATGTTGGTTCTTCTAGATGTGGTAACATTTCATCAAATAGTGGTATTTCTTCCCCTCTGAAACCAATTCTCATGTTTGAAAATACTTTGTGAGAAAGTTTTGGTGTTTCATAAATTGAGTCTGTGGGAAGTAACAAATGTTTTAATTTTGCAATGATGCATCCAATAAATCTTGGATACATCAAAAACTTTGTTTCACTATTCACATTTTTAATCAATCCTTCAAAAATATGTTTGGAAAAATTATATTTTCTGTTTGTAGCCAAGCAGATGAGAGCAGAAGCCATGTTTCCACTAAATTGCTCCCAAGAGGTTTTCTTCTGGCTCAAACAATGAAGGATTGTGTGAATCAAAAATCTCCATTGTGGAGTAAAATGCTTTTTCAGAAAAGTGAGTTTGGTAGACTTAGCATGATACCCCATTCTTTCCAAATGTTCAAAAAATTTCAGTGTCTGGCAACTGACTAATACCATCAGAATCATCCAAATGAAGATGTCTTCTTATGGATGACTCAGTAAGAGTCAAATGTTTGCCATCCACTTTGGCCTTAATCCTTTGTTCCCCATTTTCAGAAGTTACAATTTTAGCTGTTTTCCAAAATTGTGAAATTTGAGTTTCATAAATAGTGGGATTGACTAGTAAAGCAAACCTGATGTAGGAGTTATTTAAAAAGTCCACTACTTGATGAAAAGAGACATTAGCTTCTGACTTTTCCAAAAAGGCTAATTGATTGTGACGTTGAACAAAGTTTAGAACAACCATGGTGAAAGATAATGAAAATTTTGAATATGATGGTGGGATTTGTTGGTGGTACTGGTAGAAGATGAAAGGTGTATGTGAATTATGACAAGGACTGATGAAAGAAGATTTGTGAGAATTACTTTTAACCGACAATAAGAAAGGATTATAATAAGTAAATGAAAAGGTGGTTAAAAAGATCTTTTATATGTGAAATATAATATAATATAATCATCAGTAATTTACATAACTACCCCAACGGCTAATTATAACTACCAGGCCCAACGGCTAAAACTTTTTCTGACAGGCTCAACGGTTATCTAGCAGTACCATTTTACTCTAGCAGTACCAATTTTTGAACTACCAGTACCTTTGAAAGTTTTATAAAAATCCCTTATAGTTTTTAGCAAACTACCAGCTATCAACGGATTTGAGTTGTCTTTACCAAAAGCCGTTTGCTTAAGGACTAGCTAACTATTTACAATTAAGTATGGTTAGTTAACAACCATATAGTTTTTGGTAAACTATCAACCATCAACGGATTTGAGTTGTCTTTACCAAAAGCCGTTTGCTTATGGACTAGCCAACTCTTAAGTTTGTAAAAACTTGGTGAGCTGAATACCAAAAGCCATATTGGCCTAAAGATGGTGCAATTTCCTTGGATGGAGGAAATTTAAAAGGCAATGATGCTGTGTATCTTGGATGATTGGTTCAACAAGTGAAATCATCTAATAGCATGCCTTTGAGTTGAAACTTTCCTTAGTTTGATCTAGATAGAACTTTCTCCTTTAGGAATGCTTCATCCCTTCTAGATATGTGATCTAATCCTATCTTTTTCAAACTCTGCATCATCTTGTATGCTCTTGTCTTTTTCTTTTCATACATTGGTTTTTACTTCCATTCTGGGCTATCATATCCTCCCCTGAGATTGTTACCTCTCCTGAGATTAATATAACTTTTGTTTCCCCTTTTTGTTTGAAAGATCTCTTATTTTGTTATCAACCTGAAATGTGTTAGTTGCAAACCAAAAGAACAAAGTGCAAAGCACTTGATCTATAGCATTTTAAACATTTAAGCATCAATATGAATAAAACATAGCAAATTTTATACTAGCAGTACCAATTATGAACTAACAGGACCTATTGACTAACTAGCAGTACCATGTTTAAAAGCCAATACCAGTTAATTTTATGAACAAAAACACATGTTTTTCAAAGATTTATCATTCCAATACCTCCTACAAGATATTTGAATCTACCTAAATCAAAAGCTTTGGTGAGAAGGTCTGCATAATTCTTTTCAGAATCAATTTTAACAACTTGAATTAACCTTTTCTCATTGCAATCCCTTATGAAATGGTGTCTGATTTCAATGTGTTTTGTTTTTGAGTGTTGAACTGGGTTTTTAATGATACATATAGTGCTGCTATTGTCAATATAAATAATGGTGTTAAGAAAATTGTACCCATAGTCAAGCATTTGATTTTGGATCCAAAGAACTTACCCACAACAACTTGCAGCAGCAACATATTCTGCTTCAGTTGTAGAGTTGGCCACCATTGTTTGTTTCTTGCATTGCCAAGAGATGAGTCTGCAACCAAGAAATTGACATCCACCAGTTGTGGATTTTCTGTCTACAGTTGCACCAGCATAGTCACTATCCGAATAAGCCACCAATTCAAAAGATGATTCCCTTGGATACCAAAGACCCAACCTAGGTTGACCCTTAAGATATCTAAAGATTCTTTTGACTGCTGTGAGATGAGAGACTTTGGGATGAACTTGAAACCTTGCACATACACATACTGAGAACATGATATCTGGTCTTGATGATGTAAGGTACATCAAAGACCCAATCATTGATCTATAATTATGCAAATCCATATCTTCTCCTTCAGCATCCTTGAGTAGCCCTTTGTCTGGATCCATTGGTGTACTTGCAACTTTAGAATCAGCAAACTAAATTTCCTTAGGATCTCTGCTACATACTTATCTTGGCTGATAAATATGCCTTCTTTGGATTGTTTCACTTGGAGACCCAAAAAGAAAGTAAGTTCCCCCATGGAACTCATTTCAAACTTACTATGCATAAGTTTTTCAAATTCTACACACAAGTCTTGGTTTGTTGATCCAAAGATAATGTCATCAACATAAATCTGCACTAGCAAGATGTCTTTCTTTGTTCTTTTGATGAACAAAGTTGGATCAATCCTGCCTCTTTGGAATCCACTTTCTAGTAGAAAACAAGCCAATGTTTCATACCATGCCCTAGGAGCTTGGTGTAGACTATAAAGAGCCTTGGTAACCTTATAAACTTTGTCTGGATACTCTGCATCAATGAAGCCTGGAGGTTGAGAGACATATACTGGTTCTTCAATTTCACCATATAAAAATGCACTCTTAACATCCATTTGATAGACAGTGAAGCCTATGAATGAAGCATAGGCCAAGAATAGCCTAATTGCTACAAGTCTTGCAACTGGAGCAAACACTTCTTCATAATCTACCCCTTCTTCTTGAGTATATCCTTGAGCTACCAATCTCGCTTTGTTTCTGATCACTATACCCCTTTCATCTTTCTTGTTTCTGAAACACCATTTGGTTCCAATTGCCCTATGACCTTTGGGCAAATCAACCAATATCCAAACCTTCTGAATCTTGAATTGGAGAAGCTCTTCTTGCATTGCTTCCACCCAACTTTCATCATCTAAAGCTTTGTTTATGTTTTTGGGTTCAGCCTGAGATAGAAAACATGAAAACAGGCATATATTGGAAATATCATGATTCTTTTCTTCATAAATAGAGGAGATAAACCCTTCTTCATCTGAAGAAAAGACTTGAGATAAACCAACTTGAGATCTTGTTCTAACACCAGAATTTATGCTACCAATCACATCATCAGTTGAGTGATCTTTGAGAATTCTAGTGTTTGGTGTTTTAGGAACTTCATTGGTAGATGGAAGATTGCTAATCCCCACCTCTTCTGGTAAAGAATCATCTATTTGAACATTCAATGGTTCAGCAGTATCAATACTTGAACTAGCAGGACCATCTGATGAACTAGCAGTACCATTGTCATTTGTACCACTTTCTTGATTCTCTTGATTCTGAGTTCCATGATCATCTTCATTGCCTTCATTTCTTGTGTTTGAAGGTTCTTCTTGACTTGAAGATAGATCCAAACTTTTCCAAATTGGCATCCAGATGAAATTTTGATCTTTAGGAGTTTCAACATTGTCTTCAAAACCTGCATTATCATTAGTATTTGTACCTGAAACAGGCACATAATTCATAGATTCTGAAAGCCTATCAATATCAAACATCCATTCTGGTCCAATTCCTTTCACATTTGTTAGTTTCTCTTGAAACTCAATGTGAAGATTCTCTTCCACTAGCCTAGTGCAAGTGTTAAACACTCTATAGGCCTTACTCTGCAAGGAATACCCTATCAAATAGCCTACATCTGCTTTTCCATCAAACTTGCCTAAATGATCTTTGGTATTTAGAATAGTGACATGACAACCAAAAGGTCTCATAAAACTTAAAGATGGTGTTCTACCAAAGAAAAGTTCATAAGGTGTCTTTCTATGTGGCTTTGTCACAAGAACCCTGTTTTGTACATAACAAGCAGTACCAACTGCTTCAGCCCAAAATGAAATAGGCAACTTAGAGTCTACTAACATAGTTCTAGCAGCCTCTATAAGTGTTCTGTTCTTCCTTTCTGCTACTCCATTTTGCTGTGGGGTTCTAGCTACACTAAATTCTCTTTTTATGCCTTTTTCCTTGCAAAAGTCATCCATAACCCTATTCTTGAACTCTGTCCCATTGTCACATCTGATGACTTTGACTTTCTTATCAGATTGGTTTTCTACCTCAGTGATATAAGTTTTAAGAATCTCACTAGTTTCATGTTTAGATCTTAAAAAGAAAACCCATGAGAATCTGCTATAGTCATCAGTAACAACAAGACAATATCTTTTCCCATTCAAGCTACACACATTAGTAGGACCAAAGAGATCCATATGAAGCATATATAAAGCCTGAGAAATAGAGTTTTGGGTCTTGGGCTTACAAGAAGCTCTATGTTGTTTGCCTTTTAGACAATCAACACAGGTTTGGTCATTTTGGAAAATCTTTTTGGGTAAACCTCTTACCAAATCATATTTTGCAATAGTGTTGATTGTTTTAAAGTTTACATGACCAAGTCTTCTATGCCAAAGCATAGATTCATCCAATGAGGCTTTTGCTACCAAACATGTTAAACTCTCCTTAGGATCAATATTCTTTAAATTAACACTGTACATATTGTTCCTTTTTGGGATTTTAAGAAGGATCTGACTCTCATCAGGCATTTTAAAATCAGAAGAAAGAACCATACATTCATTGTCCGTAAATAGAACATTGTTCTTTTTGTCACACATTTGTGAGACACTAAGGAGATTAAATTGAAGTTCTTTCACAAAATACACATTTTCAAAATCTAGTTTACTGGTTTTGATAGTACCTTTACCAGTGATCTTTCCTTTTATTCCTCCCCCAAAGGTAACATATCCTCCATCAAATGTTTTGAAATCTGAGAGGAATGACATGTTGCCTGTCATGTGCCTTGAACATCCACTATCTACATATCCTTGATCTCCAATATCAGATGAATGTTCCTGCACATGAATAAACATATTAGTTTCCTTGGGGTACCCAAGCCATGATAGACTTGGGTTTGCCTCTTGCATCAATGAAATCAAACCTTTTCAGGATTGTTGATGCACCTTTTGATTGGATTGGTTTCCAAATCCAACATGCTGAGGACTTAACAGCACTTTCCCTTTTAATCCAATGTGTGGTCTTTGGTCTATTTGTACCAATTTTGGCAATACCAGTTTTGGCAGTACCATTTGGTCTAGCAGGACCTTTGGTTTTTGGTTTCCAAATTTGTGTTTTGACCACAGATTTCTTTTGAATAGGACTATTCACAACTTTTGGTACATATTTGAAAGTGTTTCTTGTACCCTTATCAGTTGGTTTTGTAATAACAGGCTTATTTTGTCTAACAGTATGTTTAACTTTTGTGGTGTTAGACTTGACAAAACTTTTTCAGGGGTGAGTAACATTTGTTTTAGACTTTGATTTACTCCCAGAAACCCATTTATTACAATAAGCATGAAGATGATTAAAGCTACCACAATAATAACAAGCCTTATTGTACATGACAAAGTCATCACCTAGTTGTTGTGACTTAAGGTTGTTCCAATTTCTTTGGCTTCCCCTAGGTTTGTTATTACATTTTTCACAACTTTCAACTATTTTCAAAACAGCTTTAGCTTTAGCCTTAATTTCTACTTTCTTAGGACTGATTGGTCCTACTTTGTTTCCTTTGATAGGAACAGTCTCATCTTCATCATCATCAGATACCCAATCTTCAATGATTAGAATATCTGGTTTCTTATCAGTGAGTACCTTAGAGAGTGAGGCAATCTTAGCACTCTCAGAAGGTTCACCTTTATCTACAGGTTTAGCTAATGGTTTGTTAATAATTTCATGCAAACCTGATTCAACAAGATCTGATCCTGGGGGACAAGGAATTCCTCTATAAGGAGGTGCACAATTATTGTATCCTATCCCTGATTTTATTCTTTTATTCATCTGATTTTCAACTATGCTTCTAGTGCATTCAGAAGCAATTTCCAATTTGGTAACAGTCAGTTGAATATTATCTCTAGCCAATGTCACTTTAGTACACTCAGTTCTTAGCATTTCTATTTCTGAATCTTTCAAAAATATTTGTCTATTAAGAGCAGCTTTAGCATCAGTAAAGGTGAGTTCATTTTCTCTAAAGTGAATGATTTGTTTTTCTAGTTTGGCCATACCACACTTATGATCAACTAATTTTTGATTGGTTTTTCTTTCTTCTACTTTCAGCTCATCATAAAGTTTTATATAAGATTTTAATTCATCAAAAGCTTTACAAGTAGTAGAACATTTTGTAATTTGTACCTCAGTAGTGGAGAATGCCATCAAAGCCAATTCATCTGAAGTTGACTCATCTTCACCCATGAAACTCCAATCAAAACCCATGCCATCAATAGCAACCATTGCTTTAGGCTCAGCAACTTCCTTACTCTTGCTCTCAAAGCCTCCTTTCTTCTCAAAGCTTCCTTTATTCCTCTGCTCAAACCCTCTACCCTTGTCATCTTGCTTCTTAGGTCTTCTACACTCTCTAGAGTAGTGACCCTTCATGTGGCAGTTGTAACACTCCACTTTTGACTTATCATACCCAGCAGGCTCATTTCCATTTATCATTATCTTCTTGCCAGTCCTCATCAACAACTTCTTAGCTCTAATGCTCAAAAGTGAAAGTTGCCACTTTATGTCCATCTCTTCAAGATCATCAGGATGAATCTCTTGAAGATCTTCAAATGTTAATATGGACCCATTGTGTTGAGATGTAAGAAAAGCACACCCAATTGATTCATATAAAATTGTTTTGGTACTACTAGAAATACTAGCAGTACCAAAGGTTGTGTTGCCAGTACCTTCTTCTCTGCCACCTTTTTCTTCATTATCAACCTTTGAGATGCTTGGTGATGAAACAAACGCCATATTTCCTGAGCTTGACTCAGTAGTCTTCTTTACTTCATGCTTTACTATTTTGAAATTGTTGTAGAGATCATTAAGACTCATCTGATCAATATCTGGCTTGTTCTTCCAGACAATGACATGCATAGACCATTCTGAAGGTAAACACCTAAGAAATTTAGAGTTTAGGTCTTCTTGAGTTATCATCACTTCATGGATGGCTAACTGGCTTGAAAGCTTCTGAAGTCTATTGAACATACTGTCCAAAGACTCATTGGTTGTGGCTGTGAAGTTCTCAAATTGCTGTTTGAGAAGTGTTTTCTGTGTTTTCTTGGTAGCATCATTACCACCAAATCTAGCCACAATAGCTTCAAAAAGGGTTTTGGCATCTTTGTATTTGTTAAAGATCAAAAGCTGATCATTTGGAATAGTCATCAGTAACATACTCCTTGCTTTTAGATCATTTCGCTTCTGAATTTTTTCTTCTGCACTTCCTGGTTGTGTTTGTATTTGTGTGACAAGTGCATCGTTTACTGTTGTAGTGGTGATTGAGGGTTTAAATGAGTTGCCTTCTTCAATGATCTCCCAAAGTGCATAGTCTTGCACTTGAAAGTATTGTTCTACCCTTAGTCGCCACATTTCAAACTCATTCTGCTTGAGTAATGGAAGTTTAGCTGCAACATTTGTTTGAATATGTTCAACATCCATTTTTCTTTTAATTTGTAAATATCAGCCTGGCTCTGATACCACTTGTGGAAAGGTTTGTTTGATTGAGATATTTATGTATGAATGTGTTTAGCATGCGGAATCTACTACAACACACTTAAAAGAACACACAAGGTGGTGAGTTATGTAAACGTGAGTATGCAATGAACAAGGAACACAACTTTGGTTAACACAAAACGATTCAATATTATTGATGAAATAATACGGATGATCTAAATATCACCGGGATTACAAAGTAATCTTGAATCTAAGATTGTAAAAGGATTTGTGAATTGAGTAACTAAGTTACTTGAGAGATAGTTTGTTTTTGGTTAATAGTTGGAAAGATGCATGCATGAAGTGGTGACTTAGGGAACCTTTTATACGATAAGGCACCCTAATTACAAGTTGTCAAGTGGTTGAATATAATACTATACTTTGACTATTCTAGCCTACAATTAAATACAACTACCAATGTACAACTCTGCAATATTCTTCTGTACATCACAGAAGACTAAACTACTTCTACATAACGTATAACAATGTACAAAGACTAATAATTCAACTAAATATCTATTACAAAATATCTAATCAACTTGACATATAGCTTAGCAGGCCCTTTGTCAACTAGCAGTACCTTCTACCCAGAAGGTACTGTTAGTACATCTTCATACTCTTCAAAATCAACTAGCAGGCTCTTTGACATCTTTGGCAGGCTCTTTGACTTGAACATTTTATTCCCAACACATTTCATCAAGGACCATGTCATGAATGGTGACATTGAATTACACTTCATTCCTACTGAATATCAGCTAGCTGATATATTCACCAAACCATTGGATGAACCAACTTTCACACGACTGAAAGCTGAATTAGAAATGTTGGATATTGAGATTCAGTCCACTTATTGAATCCATCCAACCAAGTGTAAATTCTGAAACACCCAGGTCCCTGACTCAATGTGTTCCTTAGTGAAAAAGGATCACTGAACCTCAGGAACTAAACCCAAGTTCCTGAACCCTTTAACCTCAGGAACTAAACCCAAGTTCCTGAACCCTTTAACCTCAGGAACTAAACCCAAGTTCCTGAACCCTTGAACCATCAAGAACTAAACCCAAGTCCTGAACAAGCAGGTTCACTGAATGAAGAGTTATTCAGGGCCCTCAGATGACATTCAATGCTAACTTAAATGCTCTAAGTATCTAGTTAGTAAATGTCCTAGGTTGGTAACTGAATTCTTATTTAATATAAGAATATTTGTTCTTTTGCCTTTCTGGAATGCACCTCATGGGCCACCACATTCCAACTTGGCATTTAATGCCTCTCCAATCACATAACAGATATGTGATGACTCAACTCTGCAAGTTTTACTTTTTGCAGATGACACAACTGTTTGCCTTGACAGTTGCGCAAAACAGGGATAGTGGAGTGGTTAAGCATTTAATGCGGATCCCAAAAGTTTTATTCAAAACGGTTTTCAAAAAATATCTTTTGAGATATTAAACCGCTAAATGCCTAAAATACCCTCCACTTCACTTCCCTATAAATACCCCCCCAAACAAAAAAATACACACACGTTTTTTAGAAAATTCTAAGCAAATTCTTGCCCCTTTTCTTTCAAAACAAAATTTTGTGTGTGTGTTCTTAGCTTTTAGAAACCCCAACTATCTTTGTTACCCAGACTTACCCAACAAAAATGGCTTCTTCTAATGCTATTACATACGCCCCAGATGTGGAATTCCTCATGGAGGGCGTACACATGACCAAGAATAATGTGGTAGGTAATTTTGCCTATCCCCAAAAGTTTTGGGTGTACAAGAATGTAGTTAAGTATCTACAAAACTGCTTTCTTGCTACGGCATTTACAAAGACCCCCTCAGTAATATACCATGACTACCCGAGGAAATTTTGGTGTACAGCAGTGGCAACTAGCCCTGAGGACACCAAAGACTCTATTATCACTTTCTCAGTGATGAATGGGAGAAGGACCCTCTCCCTTGATTACTCAACCTTCATCAAGGCCACTGGTCTTGATTTCGCTGAGAATTTTATGCCCAAACCCACTGACCAAGAAGTTAAAGCAGAATTGCTTTTTCTAGGGCCACATGACCTCAAACAACCTGAAGTGGCCCCAGGACAACTATTGGCAAAGACACCAATAGTTAAGACTTGGTTTTACCCTGTCTGGAGGATCCTGACGACATTTGTCATTCAGGTCCTTGGAGGTAATAAATCCTCCACGGAGCAGTTGAACTCATTACAACAATTGATGGTGTTCAGTCTCCTGGAGGGTAGAAAAATTGACATCGGAGGAATAATCTTTCGTGACCTCGTTTCCAAGCTCTCAGGGAAATCTAGGCAAAGACACTTGTCTTACCCTAGGTTCATTTCCTGCATGCTTCAGGACCTACTTGGCCCTGACTATATTAGGCCTGACGCTCAAGGTTCTAAACCTGACGTCCTACACAAGGCCAATTATTCCAGTGGCATAACCGAGGTACAACCAGTCGCCCTGACCAACTACATGCTGATAGTCATTCAGGGTGACAAAGCTGTCTCACCCATTCCTTCTCCTGAAAAGCAGGAGAAGAAGAAAAAGAAGGCAGGGACCAAGAAGGTGGTTAAACCCAAATCACTCGCCCTTGGATCTTCTGCCTCAGAACCCTCAGAAGGGGAAACAATGGCCAAGACCTCAGAGACACCCATCATTGAGACCCTCTTGACCCAAAACAAACGCCAACGGAGGTCACTGATAAATCATCCTCAGTGTCCTCGGGCAAACCCCAGTTTCCTCATGGCTCTACTGACATACACAAGTTGGTAGGGTCAGGAACCTTCACCCTCTCACATCCCGATGAAGGCACTGACAAATCACAATCAGTGCCTGAGGGAGAAAAGGGTCCTGAATCCTCGGTAGAGCAGCACTACTCTACTGAGAAGGGGACCCACACCCAATCACATCCTGCTTACGGCCCTGAGAAATCACACTCAGGGTCTTAGGGAGTCAAGGACCCTAAATCCCCAAAAGGGCAGTACAACCCTGATGGGAAGGGGGTCCACCAACCATCACAAAGTGTGCCTCATAATAGTGCTGGAAAACACCCGTCAGTACTTGAAGGCGCAAAGGGGGACAAAGACTCAGAGGGATTAAAACTACCCGATGATACGAAACCCACCACCCAATTCAGTCTCTCGGGAACTGACCCCAAAAGCCAGGCTGAGAAAACCCCCTCAGTTATTATGGCTAGCCATGCTGAGAAAACCCACTCAGTTATTATGGCGGGGTCAGGACCTGGCCATAACAAAGGTGAGCCCTCTTTTGAGGGGGAGTCGGATTCCCTGAAGGTTCCTTCTCTGGCTGAACTTGAAATCCTATTGAACGATGGGTCAGAGGAGGAAATTGTGGATTTTGGTGATGAAGACATTCTTGGTGTTGAGGAAATGGAGACTGAAATACACTTTCCTTAGCACTCTGAGCAACAACAATCTTCTCCTCCCCCTGAGGATCAACAACCCAACTCCCCAACAACATCATCATCATCATCAGGTGCTTCTACTCCAGCTACTCCTGAGTGGTTGGAGAAATATGACAATGTTCTTCCACTAACATAAAGACAACTGGTTAAATTCCTCCGCAAAGCTAACCAGGGTCTATATGATGAACTCACGGATGAACAATGGATTCAGCACACTGAAGCGGCAGTATCCTATGCCGACTTCCGGGCTTCTGTTGAAGAATCTCAGGGAAAAGTGCTTCAGGTCGCCAAACTTACTGAAAAAAACTCGACGACCTGAGGGAGTCTATTGATGAAATAGGCACTGAACAGCACAAGGAACTCTCCAACATTCTCAAGGCTATTGAATCTGTTCAGGAAGAACTCGGAGATGATCCCACCCTGATCAAAAGACTGGATGAATACATGGATACTCAGAAGACCACCTCCACCTCTATTACTGAGCTTCTCAAGCTTCTTCAGGGGGTAGATCTCACAACTATCAGGTCACAGCAAGATTCAATTCATCAGGCAGTTGTTGATACCAGGGAGCACCTAACCAAAATATCCTCAGCCTTTGATCAGCTCTCAACAAAACATAATGAGCTGATCACCCACTGCTAGGATCCTGGACACACGATTAAGGTGGTTAAACCTTGTGACTTTGTGTGTATGATATGTTGTGTTAAAATGATTAAGTGCGCGGAATTCACTCAACCAAACTTAGAAGGTTGTGTATGTTATGGAAATGGAATTGTTATGTTTGTTAGTTTGCAATGAACACATGAAGATTATCACCAAACGATTCAATATTATTAATGATAATAATACGAGTGATCTTGAAATATCACTAGGGTTACAACCTTGTATCTTAAGTTTTTCTAACTTGTGATGTTTTTTGAGTTTGTTCTTATCTAACAGTTATATGTTCTTACAATAACATATGCATGAACACTTGACTAACTCTTCTAAACTCTCTATACTAATATCACAATTAAGATCTCTTTTATAGTCCAAAAGATCTTTACATATTGCTTAAAGTCTTAGCCGACTTACTTTGTTAACTTATCCTTTTGAGTGTCAGTACATAAGATACAACATGTATCTATGTATACAACTTGTTAACTAAGCACATGGGGTAAGATATTATCTACCGTATATTGTTGACCAAAATACAATAAATATCTTTTCGATCTTATCCACTTAACAGCAGAGTGTTCACTATCAGCAGCAACGAGTTATCGCTATCAGCAGGAACAAGTATCATTAGCAGCAGGATCAACAATAGCAGAATGCTAAGCCGAACAGCAGAGTCATTTATCACTAACAGCAGAGTGAAATGTTCTAGCAGCAGGAACAACATTTAATAGCAGGAACCATTTGCACTAGCAGCAGAATTACACTTAGAGTATTTCTTGGATTAGAACCCGGTATTAGACATCTTGAATATTTAATTCCCAACACCCACTATACCACCCATGTCACTGAACTCACCACCACCCAAAATGCAATGGCTGCTGAAATAACCACGCTAAAGAATGAGACCTCTGAAACAAAGACAATGGTCTCCAGTATTCTCTCCATTCTTCAGGCTTTTCAAGTTACCGCACCTCCTCAGTCAGCAGGTACATCCACTGAAGTTCCAGTATCTGCTGAGGGGGAGAAAATTGAACCAACTCCTGATCCTTCATCTGCAATGGTGGTTTTCCCTGAAACTTTCACCAGTCAACCCCCTCCCATTGACAAAGGGAAGGGAATCATGGTGACGGACAGTTCTCCTCAAGCACAATTGGTTCTAGCATCAACCGAAACGCGTGCAGATCCTGATGCACCTTTTATGGTTGAATTGGATAGAGGAAGGACCTTCTTTGGGACACCAACTGAAGTGGCCGAAGTCTTGCATCAACAAGACCTCAGAAGGGCCAAAGAAAAGGACAAGCAACTCAACAGGCTCATTATTGTTGAGGTTGCTAAGGAGGTGATCAAGGAGTCTGAAAAGAATATCCAGGGAGATGAATTCCTCAAGCTTCAGGCTGAACTTCTTCAGGAACATAATCAGCAAGCCAAGCTGAAAGAAGAAAGGAGGAAAAGAACCTATGAGAGGTACATGTGGCATATGACAAAAACCAAGGGAGAAGGCACAATCACTGACATAACCATTACCCCCACCAAGCCCTTAAGCATAACGATACACAGGGGACCAAGAAAGTCTGAGGTTTACCAGCCTTTCAAATTCTCAGACTTTGGGATAAGGGAATGGGATATGATGATGCCCATCCTGAGGAAGAAGACACAAAGCAAGACTGCCCCATCTCTTATCAAGACCCTGAACTCTAAATATGAAGAACTTGAAAGGGTAGCTAAGAGTCAAGGAATTGATCATGAGAAGGCGCTTGCTTCTCAGGGACTGGCAATCCCTGAACCTACTCAGAAGACCAGGAGGAAAAGAAAAACTGTGGGTCAGGAACCTGAACAATTCATAGCTGCTCTTCACTGCAACGGGATTCCCCCTCAGGGAGTCAAGTTCGTACCTAACCGAGTCATCAAGGAGCCTGAGTACTGATGCGCGTGATGTGTCGTTGCGGTTTAGCAGTTTTAATGCCTACTCAAGTTTTAAATTTATATTTAGCCGACTTATCAATAACACACACACTTAACGAGCAGTGTACCCGGTCAGTATGAAGATAATGGTAAGTAGAGTGTCGATCACTAAGAGTGGAACGTATTATCTAGTTATTCTAATCAGTATTTTAATATCCTAACGCAAGGGGGTTTCAGCCTGAGAGACTGGCACAGTTTTGTTTGCAATTAAATAATAAAATAAACAAATAGGCACGAATCAGCAAGTAGCACACACGTACACAGATAGATACTCGAGACAATAAGAGGGCTGTCCTTATGATTAAGTAGATTGTCACTTGTTTTATTGATAGCTTTATATGAAGTGTATGTAATTAACCCTTTCTCGTTGGTCCTATTCTCATCGGCGAGTAAACCCTTAATGATTACTTATGTCTAAAAGTTATTCCTAAGTGATCAATTTAGAAACAACCGTGGGAGCCACATCTTGTCCCGCAGTCGGATGCCCGCAAGCCACTAATAAACACAGAGGTTATCAATGCACTAATAAGTAGTAACCAAAGACATCAACATATAAACTTTAATTAATGAGAAAGCAGTTTTAAGGGAGTGCAATCTTTCCGTTGCCACATTACACAAGCCACCAATCTTGATGAATTAAAGTTTGCTAACACAATAAAACAAAACTACTTAATGAATTAAATACATGCAGCACCTTCTTACAGCTCTTGTATCTTCGATTTGGGTGTGTCTTGTGCTGCCTCTTGACTGAATTCGTCCTCCTGTTCTGCTGTCCGAACTTCGGTCTTAGGGTTTTCGAACTCTCGGAACTTCGTCTGGTCTACGGGGTATTTATAGTTTCTGTCTGAGGGAAGATGCGGCGCATCTACTTAAGTAGATGCGGCGCATGTACTTAACTTCGCGTGGGGTCCAAGATTATAATATTCAGGAATATTCGTACACCGCCAGAAGATGCGGCGTAACTCTTGATTAGATGCGGCGCATGTCCTCTTGTATCTTGGATCGTATCTGGTGATATCTTGATAGAGATGCGGCGCATGTCGAGAGTAAGATGCGGCGCATCTGGAGCAGAATTGACTTGATCTTGTCCATGTCAGTAGACTTCCACTTTATGCATGTTTTGCTCCATTATTAGTCCAAAATAGCTAAGTTTCACCAAATGCTTGTTTTTACCTGAGAATTACAAAAGTAAACGATTAAGTATCAATCCTCATACATAATATAGTAAAACAAGTCAAATTAATAGGATAAATGATAGTAATAAAATGTACTTATTTGAGTTCATCAAGTACGATATCTTCTTTTTTGTTGAATTTCATCAGCAAGCATTCCAAAGAGTTAGTGACATTAATCTAGTGAAAACGAAAACTCTCCTTGCGTACAAGCTAATGGCGCTGTTGATATAAATAATGCCTAAACACGTTATTAATATTTTTCGATATCTCTAAGTTTTGATAATCACAAAATGTAAAATCATTAAACGGAAAATTATGACGTAAACAAGTATTTAGTTGTAAATATCTATTTCTACAACTCAAATCACTTAAGGTATGAATGAACTAATGCTTAATGCATTATATGATCAAAGGAACATTTTCTTAATCACTAGATTTTTTATAAAATGTCAAAAACATTTTATAACTTTTAGAAAAACATTTTTGGTAATAAATAAAAAGGTTTAATCCATTATAAATTTATGAATTCAAATTTTCAACCAAAAATGGCAAAAATGTTCCAGAAAAACCTTCCCCACAAAAAGACAAAACTGAGCAACGGTTATGCTAGGCGGCCCCTTTAATTATATAAGGCGGCCCCCTTAATTTTAAGGGGACCGCCCCCTATTTAAGGGGGCCGGCACGCTCCTCCAGCTGTCCAGTTTTTGCCTATAAATACTGGCTTTTCCCTGGATATTTTCTCACCTTTTGCACCTCAAACTTTCTGTTCTAAATCTCTTCTTCTATCTCTCTAAATCCTTTGATCATATACTCTTAAGCTTTTGTTTCAAGTGATCCAAAGCTTCAACCTCTCAAGTGCAAAAGAAGAATACTTCTATCCTTCAAGACAAGAAGTATTACAACTTGGTGTATCTCTTCCATCCAAGTTGTTGGTGTATCATTATTGTAAATCATTCATTTATTTGTATAAGTTGTGAATACTTGTTAGATTAGTGTGAGTATAGTTGTTTAGTCTAGATTAGTGTGTAAGTAGTGAAGGTGTGAAGAAGTTAAGGTGTGTAAGTAGTGAAGGTGTGAAGAAGTTAAGGTGTGTAAGTAGTGAAAGAGTGAAGAAGTAGAAGAGTACATAAGTAGTGTAGAAGTTGTGAAGCCGTCGTGAAGAAGTTGTGAAGCCGGTGTGAAGAAGTTGTGAATTAGTTGAGTTCATCATACATAATATAGTAAAACAAGTCAAATTAATAGGATAAATGATAGTAATAAAATGTACTTATTTGAGTTCATCAAATATCCCCCCACTTGAACTTTACTTGTCCCCAAGTAAACCTTAGAATTTCATTTATGAAAATTTATCCTAAAAGATGTATTAGGATTTATTTTTATATTTAAGCATGTATTCGTTTATTTCATAATCACACAACTAAACACTTAACGAATTAGAAGTAAAATAAAATATGTCGATAAAAGCAAATCTAATCGTTTAACTGTCCAGTCGCGACGAATATTCTATCATAAGCTTGGCAAGTATACACATCTCCACCACTAAAGCTAAGGAATAACAAGTCTAAAGCGGTAAAAAGGGTTTTTAGGCTAAAGGGTTAATTATTCTTAATCACTATCGATCTCAAATTCCAGAAAAGGCGACAAAATCACAAATACATGATCGAATCCACGAACACGATACTTGCAATTGCTCAAATCCTTAACTCGAATAGGCTAAAGATAGGTCCAAACTTCACCAATAATAATATATCAAAAAGGGCGACAAAATCATAAATACATAGCCGAATCCACGACTACGATACTTAAGATTGCTCAAATCCCTAATCTCAATAAATCAAAGGTTCGGTTGGATAAAGAACAATACAGGGTATGGATAATATTTGGGATATAAATTGGTGTAAAAATAAAAATAAACAAAACAAAACAAATAGATTAAAATCCTAAGTGTGGTTAATCACTATCCCAACCATCCCATGAATAAGACTCATATCATTGAATAACTCACGCTTTAACACTTGAAACACACGCTTTTGGTAGACACGAATTATACTCAACAAAATCTTAATCAAAGAATAAACCTTAATCGGCATTCCCATAACTGCCAATTCCCATTCAATCCATAGATATAATACAACAAATAGTGGTGATATCGACCACTTACATAACTCTACATCGTTGGCTTAAAATAAACATCCAACTCTTTTTTTTTTCTTTCTTTTTCTTTTCTCATTTTTTCGATTTTTTTTTTTTTTTTTTTTTTTTTTTTTGAAACATAAACATGGATGTGTAAAATTTCACCACATCACTACAACTTTCTTTCCGGATAATTTTTTTTTTTCATACTTTTCATACTTTCAGAAATAACGGTAATAGTGAAAGTAGTAAACACACTAAAAATAAACTCAAGAATATACAATATTTACTTTCACTCCAATTTGCATTGTGCAATTTCCCGACCTAACCATAGATAATGAATTACGCACGCGAACACAGGTAATGTAAGGAAACACACTCTGCCTATAGCAATTAACCAACCACGGATTCTAATCTACAGGGTAGGCTAAGGTGTAAGGGTGTAACGAAACATTTTAAACATAGGTGTAAGAAACGAAAGGAATGGCTCTGAGGGTTTTTCTAGGGGTATCTTACTCTAAAAATGAGAGTAACAAAAGGTTTTATACGGGGTTAACTAACCAGTGTAGTTAGTTAATAACACATAACATATATAGGCTATTTGGGTGTAATCCTAGAATTTTACCAAGTTAGACAAGTCATTCCAATTATATAAATAATACTCATTATGGTGGTCTCGAATAGTATACAAGCCAAGTTCTAAAGTTTACAAGTCACCGGCACACTCATAGATTTGTGAATTTTGAAAAATCACAATTTTTGAAAATAACGTCTTGTGTGCAGTTATGCAACTTAGATCTTAAACAAAAACATGCTAAAAAATTTTTAAGTTTGATATATTAAGCACATTTTAAGCATAATTTTTGAAAAAGTTGGACAAGTAAGTGTTAAGTGTTCTAATTCTCCTATCCCCCCACTTAAGTTAAACAACGTCCTCGTTGTTTGTATAAAAGGTTAAAAACTGGAAAGAAAAGAATTAGAACGGAAAAACTCCCCTGAGATTTGCTCGGTATGATCCTCCATTAGTATAAGAGCAAAAATCATCTTTCTTGTGGATTAGAACGTTAAAGCTTCATACTTGATGTATCCACAGGAAATCCAGGAAACTATTATACCACCAACACTTTAAAACACACCTAAGATAAGAAAGGTTCAACTTGCATAACACATTAGTAGTTAGGAAAAATAAAACTTAAAAAATTAAAACTGAAAATCATCAGGTCAGTCGATGCGCCGTATCTTATTGAAGAAGATACGCCGTATCGAGCCTGGAATAAATACGGATCAGAATAAAGATGCGCCGCATCCTTAACCAGGGATGCGCCGCATTAAAATAAACTGATAAAAAGTTTTAAAGTCGAAAATAAAAATGCAGAAAAATAAAATAAGATATGACCATTGCAGAGGATGCGTCGCATCTCAGGACTGAGATGCGCCGTATCTTCGTGCGGCCTGGACTGACTCGACACAGAAAACAGAATAATAAAAGATAAATCCGGGTTGTCTCCCGGTAAGCACTTGTCTTTATTCCAGAGTCTTCAAGTTAGACTCACGTTCAGCTCAGCAATAAGTCCTTGTCACGGTCCATCCTTCGTCCTTCATCCGAAAGATTTTCCCGTATATCTCTGCGACGTTTTCTTCCGTTCGACTTAGTCTAGCATAACTCTTCGTCTTCACCGCAGTATATTCTTCATTAGGACTCAAAGAATATTTGATGATTTTAAATTGTTCAGAAATAATCATGGGTGGCTCATTGTAAGGAATCCCAAGTAGTTGACACTTTCTTTTGGTGAATTCTTCCTCGTCTTTATCAACAAACTTAAAATAAGGATCCTTAATTAAATAATCATCTAGTTCTTCAATTAGTGACTTATCGTCTTGAATTGCCTCCCATTCTCTTTCCAAATCATATTGTAACCGTCGACTAAGCTTCGTGAAATCATCAAACTGTTTATGCACCCATTCCCAGAAAGTAGTATCCGATGTCCCCTTAAGTCCTTTCAAGCGTTCAATTCTGCCCTTTTCTTGTAAAGCCTCCGATTTTCGTGGGCAGTCTTCAATATTATCGTACCATTCATAATCTTCAAAGGTTACATCGTTGCCAACCCGTTTCATCCCAATTATACTTCCCCCATTACAGGTTCCGTCACTTTTATAATCGCAGGTCGGCCAAACACTACTTCCGTCCTTGAAAACGAAGGGTGTACATGTATGATTAATGTGCTCAAATTCCCATGGTTTATCCGATACCCATGGTACTTGGTCATTCCATTCATAGTACCAGGTGTTTTTGAAATCATCATAAGTCTTAAATCCTGGTAGATCCCCAGTAAGCACATCATCATCGACTCGAAGAAGGTAGTTAAATTCCTTGAACTGCTTGCACAAGGGTGTCTCATACTCTAACAAATCAATGTCAATTCTGAAAAGTTCTTCAATGCCCTCATTGATTGTTGAATCATGATGTGACGACCCATAATCGCTTTCTACTTCTTCGTCTTCTCCTCTCATCCAATATACCCATAATGCATCCTTAGTAGCTCGATCCATGCTCTTATGGTTATTAAACTTACTAGCTAACCATTTTGAAAAATCAACATCGTTAGGGTCATGGTTAACGTCAAAGCAAACCTTTCCAATCATATTCTTTTTTATCTCCATGAACTCGTTAAATTGCTTCTTAAAACTCCGAGTCAACCATGAAGTCATAATCTCCTTGACTTCGTTTGCAGGGGCAAATTCCGGACTACCATATTTGAGTTCTAACCAATCATTGAGGGAGAGGTCTATCAATCTTACTATCCTGCCATGAAATAGTAATTCCGCCAAAGCATAATTCATGTCATTATCCTGATAGTTCTCATTTAATCCCCAGTACCACTCGAAATAAGGCATGTAAGAGTTTTGGGTATTGTCTCCACCACAGTTGTTGTTGCTTGAGTCCATGTATGCAAGAGAGAATTTCCCATCATCTTCTTCGATAGTAGTCCAGTTCAATCCTTCTGCTTCAATCTTAGGCCATAAGAGCGACAATTCTTCTCCAGTGTACCTCACAAATACATCATAAGAGAATACCTCCTCGTCAATGTTGGACAAACGCATGAATTCCTTAAAAGCAGCTTCAAGAGGAGTCTCCCAGGAGAATAAATCTGCATCGATCATGAGTACATTGAATGAATCTGAAAACAAGCATTCCTTAGCAAGATATCCGTTAACTGACATGTCTTCCATAGCAAAATCTGTCATCCAAGGTAAAATCATCAGTAGGATTTGTTCGCTAGAAGAGAAATTAATGAATATAGAAACGGATATAAGAATACAAATAGCTGATATCTGCAGACGATGCGCCGTATCCAAAAAGTTGGATACGCCGTATCTTATAATCGTTAAAATTTAATCAGACTTTATTCAGAAAATAGATACGCCGCTTTAGAATTTAAGAATGCGCCGTATCGAATTAATTAATCAAAAATCAACTTATCCAATTAAAATTAAATGCGTCGTATTAACGAAAGTTAATGCGCCGTATTTTCGTTACGTTTAAAAATAAAGATTTTTGATTCAGTAAGATGCGCCGTATCGACAGAGATCGATACGCCGTATCTGTTTAATAATTCGCAAACTGTTTTTAATTAAAATAATAGATACGCCGTATCTTCAAAAGAAGATGCGTCGTATGGCGTTAATGTTTTAGAAAAAAATTTTATTAAAAACAGATACGCCGTATCTGCAAAAGCAGATGCGTCGTATTACTTTATCGCTTAGAAAAATTTTTCTTATTAAAAACAGATACGCCGTATCTTGGGGAAAAGATGCGTCGTATCGAATTAATTAAACGCGTTGTATATAAAAAAAAAATTGAACGCAATACGCCGTATCTGAGAGATCAGATGCGCCGTATCGTTCGATTTAGCACAGTACAACGATAGCAGAACAGAAAATACGAAAAATAAAAAACAAATAAAACACACAAACAAAAATAAACACACAAAAATAGCAAACAAATAACACAAAGCAAATAACACACAATACAACAAATATGCAAAATAGTACAATGATGCAATTAATCTAATAAAAAAAAGAAAAATAACCTAATTAAAATACTAATCAAATTAACAGATAATAACAATTCACTCCCCGGCAACGGCGCCAAAAAAACTTGATGGGCGTGCGTTGGAGTAAAGTTTAGCAGTTTTAATGCCTACTCAAGTTTTAAATTTATATTTAGCCGACTTATCAATAACACACACACTTAACGAGCAGTGTACCCGGTCAGTATGAAGATAATGGTAAGTAGAGTGTCGATCACTAAGAGTGGAACGTATTATCTAGTTATTCTAATCAGTATTTTAATATCCTAACGCAAGGGGGTTTCAGCCTGAGAGACTGGCACAGTTTTGTTTGCAATTAAATAATAAAATAAACAAATAGGCACGAATCAGCAAGTAGCACACACGTACACAGATAGATACTCGAGACAATAAGAGGGCTGTCCTTATGATTAAGTAGATTGTCACTTGTTTTATTGATAGCTTTATATGAAGTGTATGTAATTAACCCTTTCTCGTTGGTCCTATTCTCATCGGCGAGTAAACCCTTAATGATTACTTATGTCTAAAAGTTATTCCTAAGTGATCAATTTAGAAACAACCGTGGGAGCCACATCTTGTCCCGCAGTCGGATGCCCGCAAGCCACTAATAAACACAGAGGTTATCAATGCACTAATAAGTAGTAACCAAAGACATCAACATATAAACTTTAATTAATGAGAAAGCAGTTTTAAGGGAGTGCAATCTTTCCGTTGCCACATTACACAAGCCACCAATCTTGATGAATTAAAGTTTGCTAACACAATAAAACAAAACTACTTAATGAATTAAATACATGCAGCACCTTCTTACAGCTCTTGTATCTTCGATTTGGGTGTGTCTTGTGCTGCCTCTTGACTGAATTCGTCCTCCTGTTCTGCTGTCCGAACTTCGGTCTTAGGGTTTTCGAACTCTCGGGACTTCGTCTGGTCTACGGGGTATTTATAGTTTCTGTCTGAGGGAAGATGCGGCGCATCTACTTAAGTAGATGCGGCGCATGTACTTAACTTCGCGTGGGGTCCAAGATTATAATATTCAGGAATATTCGTACACCGCCAGAAGATGCGGCGTAACTCTTGATTAGATGCGGCGCATGTCCTCTTGTATCTTGGATCGTATCTGGTGATATCTTGATAGAGATGCGGCGCATGTCGAGAGTAAGATGCGGCGAATCTGGAGCAGAATTGACTTGATCTTGTCCATGTCAGTAGACTTCCACTTTATGCATGTTTTGCTCCATTATTAGTCCAAAATAGCTAAGTTTCACCAAATGCTTGTTTTTACCTGAGAATTACAAAAGTAAACGATTAAGTATCAATCCTCATACATAATATAGTAAAACAAGTCAAATTAATAGGATAAATGATAGTAATAAAATGTACTTATTTGAGTTCATCAAATATCCCCCCACTTGAACTTTACTTGTCCCCAAGTAAACCTTAGAATTTCATTTATGAAAATTTATCCTAAAAGATGTATTAGGATTTATTTTTATATTTAAGCATGTATTCGTTTATTTCATAATCACACAACTAAACACTTAACGAATTAGAAGTAAAATAAAATATGTCGATAAAAGCAAATCTAATCGTTTAACTGTCCAGTCGCGACGAATATTCTATCATAAGCTTGGCAAGTATACACATCTCCACCACTAAAGCTAAGGAATAACAAGTCTAAAGCGGTAAAAAGGGTTTTTAGGCTAAAGGGTTAATTATTCTTAATCACTATCGATCTCAAATTCCAGAAAAGGCGACAAAATCACAAATACATGATCGAATCCACGAACACGATACTTGCAATTGCTCAAATCCTTAACTCGAATAGGCTAAAGATAGGTCCAAACTTCACCAATAATAATATATCAAAAAGGGCGACAAAATCATAAATACATAGCCGAATCCACGACTACGATACTTAAGATTGCTCAAATCCCTAATCTCAATAAATCAAAGGTTCGGTTGGATAAAGAACAATACAGGGTATGGATAATATTTGGGATATAAATTGGTGTAAAAATAAAAATAAACAAAACAAAACAAATAGATTAAAATCCTAAGTGTGGTTAATCACTATCCCAACCATCCCATGAATAAGACTCATATCATTGAATAACTCACGCTTTAACACTTGAAACACACGCTTTTGGTAGACACGAATTATACTCAACAAAATCTTAATCAAAGAATAAACCTTAATCGGCATTCCCATAACTGCCAATTCCCATTCAATCCATAGATATAATACAACAAATAGTGGTGATATCGACCACTTACATAACTCTACATCGTTGGCTTAAAATAAACATCCAACTCTTTTTTTTTTCTTTCTTTTTCTTTTCTCATTTTTTCGAATTTTTTTTTTTTTTTTTTTTTTTTTTTGAAACATAAACATAGATGTGTAAAATTTCACCACATCACTACAACTTTCTTTCCGGATAATTTTTTTTTTTCATACTTTTCATACTTTCAGAAATAACGGTAATAGTGAAAGTAGTAAACACACTAAAAATAAACTCAAGAATATACAATATTTACTTTCACTCCAATTTGCATTGTGCAATTTCCCGACCTAACCATAGATAATGAATTACGCACGCGAACACAGGTAATGTAAGGAAACACACTCTGCCTATAGCAATTAACCAACCACGGATTCTAATCTACAGGGTAGGCTAAGGTGTAAGGGTGTAACGAAACATTTTAAACATAGGTGTAAGAAACGAAAGGAATGGCTCTGAGGGTTTTTCTAGGGGTATCTTACTCTAAAAATGAGAGTAACAAAAGGTTTTATACGGGGGTTAACTAACCAGTGTAGTTAGTTAATAACACATAACATATATAGGCTATTTGGGTGTAATCCTAGAATTTTACCAAGTTAGACAAGTCATTCCAATTATATAAATAATACTCATTATGGTGGTCTCGAATAGTATACAAGCCAAGTTCTAAAGTTTACAAGTCACCGGCACACTCATAGATTTGTGAATTTTGAAAAATCACAATTTTTGAAAATAACGTCTTGTGTGCAGTTATGCAACTTAGATCTTAAACAAAAACATGCTAAAAAATTTTTAAGTTTGATATATTAAGCACATTTTAAGCATAATTTTTGAAAAAGTTGGACAAGTAAGTGTTAAGTGTTCTAATTCTCCTATCCCCCCACTTAAGTTAAACAACGTCCTCGTTGTTTGTATAAAAGGTTAAAAACTGGAAAGAAAAGAATTAGAACGGAAAAACTCCCCTGAGATTTGCTCGGTATGATCCTCCATTAGTATAAGAGCAAAAATCATCTTTCTTGTGGATTAGAACGTTAAAGCTTCATACTTGATGTATCCACAGGAAATCCAGGAAACTATTATACCACCAACACTTTAAAACACACCTAAGATAAGAAAGGTTCAACTTGCATAACACATTAGTAGTTAGGAAAAATAAAACTTAAAAAATTAAAACTGAAAATCATCAGGTCAGTCGATGCGCCGTATCTTATTGAAGAAGATACGCCGTATCGAGCCTGGAATAAATACGGATCAGAATAAAGATGCGCCGCATCCTTAACCAGGGATGCGCCGCATTAAAATAAACTGATAAAAAGTTTTAAAGTCGAAAATAAAAATGCAGAAAAATAAAATAAGATATGACCATTGCAGAGGATGCGTCGCATCTCAGGACTGAGATGCGCCGTATCTTCGTGCGGCCTGGACTGACTCGACACAGAAAACAGAATAATAAAAGATAAATCCGGGTTGTCTCCCGGTAAGCACTTGTCTTTATTCCAGAGTCTTCAAGTTAGACTCACGTTCAGCTCAGCAATAAGTCCTTGTCACGGTCCATCCTTCGTCCTTCATCCGAAAGATTTTCCCGTATATCTCTGCGACGTTTTCTTCCGTTCGACTTAGTCTAGCATAACTCTTCGTCTTCACCGCAGTATATTCTTCATTAGGACTCAAAGAATATTTGATGATTTTAAATTGTTCAGAAATAATCATGGGTGGCTCATTGTAAGGAATCCCAAGTAGTTGACACTTTCTTTTGGTGAATTCTTCCTCGTCTTTATCAACAAACTTAAAATAAGGATCCTTAATTAAATAATCATCTAGTTCTTCAATTAGTGACTTATCGTCTTGAATTGCCTCCCATTCTCTTTCCAAATCATATTGTAACCGTCGACTAAGCTTCGTGAAATCATCAAACTGTTTATGCACCCATTCCCAGAAAGTAGTATCCGATGTCCCCTTAAGTCCTTTCAAGCGTTCAATTCTGCCCTTTTCTTGTAAAGCCTCCGATTTTCGTGGGCAGTCTTCAATATTATCGTACCATTCATAATCTTCAAAGGTTACATCGTTGCCAACCCGTTTCATCCCAATTATACTTCCCCCATTACAGGTTCCGTCACTTTTATAATCGCAGGTCGGCCAAACACTACTTCCGTCCTTGAAAACGAAGGGTGTACATGTATGATTAATGTGCTCAAATTCCCATGGTTTATCCGATACCCATGGTACTTGGTCATTCCATTCATAGTACCAGGTGTTTTTGAAATCATCATAAGTCTTAAATCCTGGTAGATCCCCAGTAAGCACATCATCATCGACTCGAAGAAGGTAGTTAAATTCCTTGAACTGCTTGCACAAGGGTGTCTCATACTCTAACAAATCAATGTCAATTCTGAAAAGTTCTTCAATGCCCTCATTGATTGTTGAATCATGATGTGACGACCCATAATCGCTTTCTACTTCTTCGTCTTCCTCCTCTCATCCAATATACCCATAATGCATCCTTAGTAGCTCGATCCATGCTCTTATGGTTATTAAACTTACTAGCTAACCATTTTGAAAAATCAACATCGTTAGGGTCATGGTTAACGTCAAAGCAAACCTTTCCAATCATATTCTTTTTTATCTCCATGAACTCGTTAAATTGCTTCTTAAAACTCCGAGTCAACCATGAAGTCATAATCTCCTTGACTTCGTTTGCAGGGGCAAATTCCGGACTACCATATTTGAGTTCTAACCAATCATTGAGGGAGAGGTCTATCAATCTTACTATCCTGCCATGAAATAGTAATTCCGCCAAAGCATAATTCATGTCATTATCCTGATAGTTCTCATTTAATCCCCAGTACCACTCGAAATAAGGCATGTAAGAGTTTTGGGTATTGTCTCCACCACAGTTGTTGTTGCTTGAGTCCATGTATGCAAGAGAGAATTTCCCATCATCTTCTTCGATAGTAGTCCAGTTCAATCCTTCTGCTTCAATCTTAGGCCATAAGAGCGACAATTCTTCTCCAGTGTACCTCACAAATACATCATAAGAGAATACCTCCTCGTCAATGTTGGACAAACGCATGAATTCCTTAAAAGCAGCTTCAAGAGGAGTCTCCCAGGAGAATAAATCTGCATCGATCATGAGTACATTGAATGAATCTGAAAACAAGCATTCCTTAGCAAGATATCCGTTAACTGACATGTCTTCCATAGCAAAATCTGTCATCCAAGGTAAAATCATCAGTAGGATTTGTTCGCTAGAAGAGAAATTAATGAATATAGAAACGGATATAAGAATACAAATAGCTGATATCTGCAGACGATGCGCCGTATCCAAAAAGTTGGATACGCCGTATCTTATAATCGTTAAAATTTAATCAGACTTTATTCAGAAAATAGATACGCCGCTTTAGAATTTAAGAATGCGCCGTATCGAATTAATTAATCAAAAATCAACTTATCCAATTAAAATTAAATGCGTCGTATTAACGAAAGTTAATGCGCCGTATTTTCGTTACGTTTAAAAATAAAGATTTTTGATTCAGTAAGATGCGCCGTATCGACAGAGATCGATACGCCGTATCTGTTTAATAATTCGCAAACTGTTTTTAATTAAAATAATAGATACGCCGTATCTTCAAAAGAAGATGCGTCGTATGGCGTTAATGTTTTAGAAAAAAATTTTATTAAAAACAGATACGCCGTATCTGCAAAAGCAGATGCGTCGTATTACTTTATCGCTTAGAAAAATTTTTCTTATTAAAAACAGATACGCCGTATCTTGGGGAAAAGATGCGTCGTATCGAATTAATTAAACGCGTTGTATATAAAAAAAAATTGAACGCAATACGCCGTATCTGAGAGATCAGATGCGCCGTATCGTTCGATTTAGCACAGTACAACGATAGCAGAACAGAAAATACGAAAAATAAAAAACAAATAAAACACACAAACAAAAATAAACACACAAAAATAGCAAACAAATAACACAAAGCAAATAACACACAATACAACAAATATGCAAAATAGTACAATGATGCAATTAATCTAATAAAAAAAAGAAAAATAACCTAATTAAAATACTAATCAAATTAACAGATAATAACAATTCACTCCCCGGCAACGGCGCCAAAAAAACTTGATGGGCGTGCGTTGGAGTAAAGTTTAGCAGTTTTAATGCCTACTCAAGTTTTAAATTTATATTTAGCCGACTTATCAATAACACACACACTTAACGAGCAGTGTACCCGGTCAGTATGAAGATAATGGTAAGTAGAGTGTCGATCACTAAGAGTGGAACGTATTATCTAGTTATTCTAATCAGTATTTTAATATCCTAACGCAAGGGGGTTTCAGCCTGAGAGACTGGCACAGTTTTGTTTGCAATTAAATAATAAAATAAACAAATAGGCACGAATCAGCAAGTAGCACACACGTACACAGATAGATACTCGAGACAATAAGAGGGCTGTCCTTATGATTAAGTAGATTGTCACTTGTTTTATTGATAGCTTTATATGAAGTGTATGTAATTAACCCTTTCTCGTTGGTCCTATTCTCATCGGCGAGTAAACCCTTAATGATTACTTATGTCTAAAAGTTATTCCTAAGTGATCAATTTAGAAACAACCGTGGGAGCCACATCTTGTCCCGCAGTCGGATGCCCGCAAGCCACTAATAAACACAGAGGTTATCAATGCACTAATAAGTAGTAACCAAAGACATCAACATATAAACTTTAATTAATGAGAAAGCAGTTTTAAGGGAGTGCAATCTTTCCGTTGCCACATTACACAAGCCACCAATCTTGATGAATTAAAGTTTGCTAACACAATAAAACAAAACTACTTAATGAATTAAATACATGCAGCACCTTCTTACAGCTCTTGTATCTTCGATTTGGGTGTGTCTTGTGCTGCCTCTTGACTGAATTCGTCCTCCTGTTCTGCTGTCCGAACTTCGGTCTTAGGGTTTTCGAACTCTCGGAACTTCGTCTGGTCTACGGGGTATTTATAGTTTCTGTCTGAGGGAAGATGCGGCGCATCTACTTAAGTAGATGCGGCGCATGTACTTAACTTCGCGTGGGGTCCAAGATTATAATATTCAGGAATATTCGTACACCGCCAGAAGATGCGGCGTAACTCTTGATTAGATGCGGCGCATGTCCTCTTGTATCTTGGATCGTATCTGGTGATATCTTGATAGAGATGCGGCGCATGTCGAGAGTAAGATGCGGCGCATCTGGAGCAGAATTGACTTGATCTTGTCCATGTCAGTAGACTTCCACTTTATGCATGTTTTGCTCCATTATTAGTCCAAAATAGCTAAGTTTCACCAAATGCTTGTTTTTACCTGAGAATTACAAAAGTAAACGATTAAGTATCAATCCTCATACATAATATAGTAAAACAAGTCAAATTAATAGGATAAATGATAGTAATAAAATGTACTTATTTGAGTTCATCAAGTACGATATCTTCTTTTTTGTTGAATTTCATCAGCAAGCATTCCAAAGAGTTAGTGACATTAATCTAGTGAAAACGAAAACTCTCCTTGCGTACAAGCTAATGGCGCTGTTGATATAAATAATGCCTAAACACGTTATTAATATTTTTCGATATCTCTAAGTTTTGATAATCACAAAATGTAAAATCATTAAACGGAAAATTATGACGTAAACAAGTATTTAGTTGTAAATATCTATTTCTACAACTCAAATCACTTAAGGTA
The DNA here is from genome assembly GCA_021014915.2 of Artemisia tridentata subsp. tridentata. Classification (NCBI taxonomy): domain Eukaryota; kingdom Viridiplantae; phylum Streptophyta; class Magnoliopsida; order Asterales; family Asteraceae; genus Artemisia; species Artemisia tridentata. Next base: position 403,021,830 of record CP139509.1, on the reverse strand, counting down.
TGAATGAACTAATGCTTAATGCATTATATGATCAAAGGAACATTTTCTTAATCACTAGATTTTTTATAAAATGTCAAAAACATTTTATAACTTTTAGAAAAACATTTTTGGTAATAAATAAAAAGGTTTAATCCATTATAAATTTATGAATTCAAATTTTCAACCAAAAATGGCAAAAATGTTCCAGAAAAACCTTCCCCACAAAAAGACAAAACTGAGCAACGGTTATGCTAGGCGGCCCCTTTAATTATATAAGGCGGCCCCCTTAATTTTAAGGGGACCGCCCCCTATTTAAGGGGGCCGGCACGCTCCTCCAGCTGTCCAGTTTTTGCCTATAAATACTGGCTTTTCCCTGGATATTTTCTCACCTTTTGCACCTCAAACTTTCTGTTCTAAATCTCTTCTTCTATCTCTCTAAATCCTTTGATCATATACTCTTAAGCTTTTGTTTCAAGTGATCCAAAGCTTCAACCTCTCAAGTGCAAAAGAAAAATACTTCTATCCTTCAAGACAAGAAGTATTACAACTTGGTGTATCTCTTCCATCCAAGTTGTTGGTGTATCATTATTGTAAATCATTCATTTATTTGTATAAGTTGTGAATACTTGTTAGATTAGTGTGAGTATAGTTGTTTAGTCTAGATTAGTGTGTAAGTAGTGAAGGTGTGAAGAAGTTAAGGTGTGTAAGTAGTGAAGGTGTGAAGAAGTTAAGGTGTGTAAGTAGTGAAAGAGTGAAGAAGTAGAAGAGTACATAAGTAGTGTAGAAGTTGTGAAGCCGTCGTGAAGAAGTTGTGAAGCCGGTGTGAAGAAGTTGTGAATTAGTTGTGTGAAGTTGTGAGATTGGTTCTAGCTACGATTAGAACTCGACATTTAGCTTTGTGTCGTTAAACCGGTGTAAGCGAAAGTTGTGTAAGGTTTTCTCCGCCATAAAGGAGCTTGTTGATATAGTGAAGAAAACTCTCGAGTTAGGTGCTCGGGGAGTGGAGTAGGGCAAGGAAGGTGTCCTTGTAGCCGAACCACTATAAATCCTTTGTCTCGCGGTTAGATCTTTCCATCTCTCTCTTTCATTTCACTTTTCATTACTTTACTTGCATTGTTAATTTAGATCTACTTATATTTGTTCATATTGTTCAAGAGTTGAGTTCACATAAAGTCGAATCTAAGTCTTCAAAAATAAACAAAGTTTTTAATAAAAATTAAAAAGACGTAAAACTATTCAACCCCCCTTCTAGTTTTCCACAATTGGTATCAAGAGCCACGTCAAACAAGATTTTTAAAATAAACTGTATTTTAAAACTTGAAACGATCTATGGAATCTGAAAAATATTTCGAAGGGCAATCCATGCAAAGACCACCACTATTTGAGAGTGATGGTTTTCTTTATTGGAAAAATAGATTCGAAACTTATGTGAAATCAAAAGATCCTGATCTTTGGCATGTTATTACCTATGGTGACTTTCCCCCTATTCAAATTAATCCTTTAACTAAAATAGATGAAATTGTACCTTTTGAAATACAAAATGATGATTTGAAAAAGAAACTAGCAAAAAATAATGAGGCTAAAATGGTAATTTATAACGCGTTACCACGTAAAGAATATGAATGAATTTTTATGTATCAAACCGCAAAAGAAATTTGGGATTCTTTACTAATCACTCACCAAGGTAATAGTCAAGTCAAAGATAACAAAATAGATCTTCTTGTTCAACAATATGAACAATTTACAATTCCTGAAGAGGAATCTATTGATAATACATTCGCTAAATTTAACACTATCATCACAAGTTTAAAAGTACTTTATGAGACTTTTTCTAGCAAAAATTGTGTAAGGAAATTTCTTAGGGCATTACATCCAAAATGGCGCGCAAAGGTTACGGCTATTGAAGAATCGAAGAACTTGATGACGTTATCGCTTGATGAACTTATCGGCAACTTGAAGGTTCATGAAGAAATTATAAAGAGAGACTCGGAAACGGTCAAGAGCAAGAAAGATCAAATAAAATCACTTGCGCTTAAAGTCAAAAAGGAAATTAGTGATGATGACGATTCAAGTGACGATAGTGAAGACGAAGAATATGCAATGGCCATAAGAGAGTTCAAGAAATTCTTTAAGAGACGAGGAAGATTCATAAGACAACCACGAGATGAAAGAAGATCGCTTCAAAGAAGTAGGAATGATAACTACGGGAAAAGAAAGTGCTTTAGATGTGGAAATCCAAACCATCTCATTGGCGAATGTCCGAAGCCACCGGGTTATGATTACCAAAGCGCCTTTGTTAGTGGAGGATAGAGTGATAGCGACAAAGACGAAGCGGACAAAGCAAACGACGAAAAATATCTTGTAGCTCAAGCTACCGATGAAATATGCCTAGGAATAAATTTGGAGCCTGACGAATGGATTAAGGATAGTGGATGCTCGAAGCACATGACGGGGAATCGCAAGCTATTCTCCTCTTACAAGCCTTACAACGGAGGTAACGTTATTTTCGGTAGTGACTTTCGTGGTAAAATCATTGGCAAAGGTACGATTTCTCAAGACTCTCTAACTATTGAAAATGTTGAGCATGTAGATAACTTAACATACAACTTGCTTAGTATAGGACAAATATGTGATAATAAGTGTAGAGTTACCTTTACCGATAGAGATAGCGAAATAGTTAAGGAAGGTAAGATCATAGGTAGAGGAATTAGGAAAGGTGGCGTATATGTCATGAAACTAGGAAATAAACCGGAAGATAAAATATGTCTAGCAACCTTAGATGAAAACTCTACATTGTGGCATAGGAGATTAGGTCACTCTAAAATGCAACAAATACGATCCCTAGCCTCTAAGGAATTAGTTAGAAATTTGCCAAACCTAAGATATGACCAACACTTTTGCGATGCTTGCAAAATGGGAAAACAAGCACACGCTAGTCACAAAGCTAAGAATATAGTCTCCATTACTAGATGTCTAGAATTATTACACATGGACCTTTTTAGTCCATCCGCAGTGCGGAGTTACGGAGGTAACCGATATACCTTGGTAATTGTAGACGACTATTCACGATACACGTGGACTAGATTTTTAAGTGATAAAACCGAAGCCTTTAATAAGTTTGAAATATTTAGTAAAATGATTCAAAATAAACTAGGATGTTCCATAGTATCTATTAGGACGGACCATGGTCGGGAATTTGATAACGAAGTGCAGTTCGGAAAATATTGTGATTTAAATGGAATATCTCACAATTTCTCCGCTCCTCGCACTCCACAATCAAATGGGGTAGTAGAAAGAAAGAATCGTTCCTTACAAGAAATGAGTAGAACAATGCTAAATGAACAATCTATCCCACAAAAATTTTGGTGTCACGCCGTAGATACGTCAACATACATAATAAATAGAGTCTCAATTAGGCGAATATTAGGAAAAACCCCATATGAATTGTTAAGGGGTAGAAAACCTAATCTAAATTACTTTAGGGTATTCGGGAGCAAATGTTTTGTTCTCAATACAAAAGATTACCTTACTAAGTTTGATCCTAATTCGTACGAAGGAATCTTTCTAGGGTATTCACAAAATAGTAAAGCTTATATAATACTTAATAAACATACTATGAAAATAGAAGAATCTTTAAATGTAACATTTGATGAAACTCCACCACCACCTAAAACATTGCCTCTAGAAGATGATGACCTAGTTGAAGAAGAAGCTATTGAGGTTAGTAAAACTAAACCCTTAGGTGATGATAATATAACACTAGGAGAAAACAAAATAGTAAATATTAAGGAATCAAAATCACACCTAATAGATAATATAATAGGAAGACTAAATCAAAGAACCCTTAGATCACAAGCTCAAGATAAAAATAATTTATTTTGTTTTCTCTCAACAATAGAACCTAAAAATATAAATGAAGCCTTAAAAGATGAAAGTTGGGTTATGGCCATGTAAGAAGAACTAAATCAATTTAAGACAAATGATGTTTGAGAACTAGTCCCAAATCCCATGAACATGACCATCATAGGAACTAAATGGGTATATAGAAATAAGTTGGATGAAAATGGAATTGTTACTAGGAACAAAGATAGGTTAGTCGCCCAAGGTTATAATCAACAAGAAGGAATTGATTATGACGAAACTTATGCCCCCGTAGCTAGATTAGAATCTATAAGAATACTCCTTGCTTACGCATGCGCCCTAGACTTTAAGTTATTTCAAATGGATGTGAAGAGTGCATTCCTTAACGGTTTTATCAATGAGGAGGTATACGTGGCACAACCTCCAGGATTCATTGACTTCGCAAAACCTGGTTATGTTTATAGAATCAAGAAAGCTTTATATGGACTCAAACAAGCTCCTAAGGCTTGGTATGATCGATTAAAAGCTTTTCTCATTAAACATGATTATTCCATGGGAATGGTAGATAACACTCTTTTCACGAAAAAGAAAAGCCCAAATCTCATCATTGTTCAAATATATGTCGACGACATTATATTTGGATCTACTTGTCAGGATATGTGTGATGAATTCGCCAAAATCATGCATGATGAGTTTGAGATGAGTATGATGTGTGAACTTAATTTCTTCCTAGGATTACAAATAAAACAATTAGAAGATGGAATATTTTTTAATCAATCTAAGTACATTAAGGAGATGCTTAAGAAATTTGGATTAGAAGACTCTAAGCCTATGAAGACACCGATGTCTATGGAAGTAAAACTCACAAGAGATGAAGAAGGTGAGTCCGTAGAAAACACTAAGTATAGAGGGATGATAGGTAGCTTACTATACTTAACGGCAAGTAGACCGGATATCATGTTTAGTGTCTACCTTTGTGCTCGCTTTCAAGAGGATCCCAAAACCTCTCACCTAGAAGCGGTTAAACGTATTTTCCGATACATTAAAGGCACTATACACTTAGGATTATGGTATCCTAAGGGATCCGGCATAGAAACCATTGTCTATGCGGATTCGAATCATGCGGGAGACTACGTGGATAGAAAGAGCACTAGCGGTATTTGCACGTTTATGGGATGTTGCCTAACATCTTGGTTTTCGAAGAAGCAAACCGCTCTTGCTATTTCTACTACAGAAGCCGAATACGTAAGCGCTGGAAAGGCATGTCAACAAGCACTATGGATGAAACAAGCTCTCGTAGATTATGGCATTAGGTTAGATAATGTCCCAATTATGTGTGATAAAAAAGGTGCTATAGATTTAAGTAAGAACCCTGTTCAACACTCTAGGACTAAACATATAGAGATACGTCACCATTTCCTTCGTGATAATGTTCAAAAAGGAAACATATCTATAGAAAAGGTTGCATCGAAAGATAACATAGCGGACATATTTACTAAACCCCTTAAGCGTGAACTCTTTAACCACTTACGTTTAGGCTTAGGAATGATGGAACAAATTGACTGAATTTTCCGCATTTTTGGTCCATCAGATGGGCGGCCCCCTTAATGTTATAAAGGCAGCCCCCTTAATTATTAAGGGGACCGGCCTTTCATTAAGGGGACCGACCATCTGATGACATTTATTTTTTTTTTCTTCTTTCTGCCTTCCTCTCATCTGTGTCTAGGAATCTGTTTTGCACAAACCTAAAGATTGGGAAATATTTTTTTTTCATAAACATATTTATATACAAAACTCAATCTATTTTATTCAAATCATTCTCACATCTAGGAAAACACATGAAAACCATTTTCTTTGCATTGTTGAATAATGCTAAAAACACTTTTCTTTCATGCATAAAATCTCACATGAATTGTCAAAATGTATAATCTAATATATATCTTTGATATTCATATATTGAGCAAAATCAAATCAAGGAGACTTTGGATTGTTTCTTAGGAAATTTTTGCATTTAGGAGTCGAAACAATCACATCTCCACATTTGTTGCATATAGGCACACACTAGAACAACATTGCATATCACATCTCCACTTTTGTTCCATCATCTTCCTGTTAGTTTCTGGTGCCTTTAGTATGTTACCCCCTTGCCTTATGTGATTAATAGTTTCATTATTCTTGATTGCTAGATATAATTGCTTGCTTATTTGCTTAATTGATATGTCTTGCATGCATAATTATTAATATGTTACATACTTTCTTGCCTCAAAGAGTGGGACTTGCCTAAAACCAAAAGCTCCAAACATAGCCCTCCTTACCTATTTCTGCAGAAAAACTCATTTCTGGAACTCAGAATGACACCAGATGGGCGGCCCCCTTTATTATTAAGGGGTCCGGCCCTAATTAAGGGGACCGGCCATCTGCAGGACGAGTTCACATAATCTTTTCCTGCTTTTTAGCCAATTTCATCCTACACTTCCCTAAATTCACAAACATATTCTGTCATGATCACCCCAACAAGTTTATCCATCCTTAATAACATCAATCCTCCACTATAAATAACCCCATTCCTCACCATATTCACTCATCCCATCATGTCTTCTCCCATCAACCCAAAACCAAAAACCTCAAAGCTAGCAAGGATGACAATGAAACCCGGGTGGAAAAGAAAACCTCACCCTCACAACAAGTCCATCACTAATGGTGTGACTAGACAACCAACACCTCCATCCACTTTCATTCCCAACTACTCTCCAAGATCTCAACATCATTCCATTAAACCATTTCACAATCCCTATCATGTTGGCCAAACATCCACATTCATTCTAAACTACACTTCTAAACCTCAAACCAACTTCCATGAAACCTTCGAAAATCCTCATCATTTTGGTCAACCATCACCCAAATTTTATCCATTCCCACCAAATGATCAAATCCACATTCCCTCGGAAAGGCAAAAGTTTCATGAAGAGCTTAACCAAATCCACGATCTTAGTGATCTCCTTGCTATGCATCTTGCACAACGCAACAAGGGACAACCTCCATCCTCACCCTACTCAAATTGCTTACCCCACTCTCTCAACTTAGATCAAGTCACAAACCACACCCACTGTTGCCCTTGTTGCATCTTCCTTCAAAAACAAATTCTCCACTTAAGTGAAGATATTTCTTGGATCGAATATCTACTCACTCGTCCTCATCCTATTCCTCCCCTAAACCGATACAACATTGTTAGATCCACTTCATCCGCTCCGTTTCCCTCACCATCAAATAACTAAGCCCTATTCCCATGCTTTCCGCCCCAAAATAAAAACCCTCACCCTTTTGTGTCGCAAGCAAGTCCAATCGCTCTCTTTGGCAATATTAGGACCATTAGTATTTTTTTTGTAACCTTTATGTTTTAAGCATATTGTGTGATGTAATAATGATTCATGTGATCATCTTGAATGAATGAATAAGATTAGTTGTTTGTTCTAAATATTTTTGCTATGCATATATATGTCTTCTGTTCTTAACTTGTTTTTGCAGCCAAGATCTCCATAGCTCGTCTCCTTGGTGCCCTCAAACGAGAGGGAGCACACATCAAGGGGGAGTTCCCATTCCGACAATTTTACACTTAAAACTTGCCGGCTAAACCTTTTTGATTCTACAAAAAGGGGGAGAAGTAGATATAAACTCACAAAATACTTGTCTAAAAATTAATTTTACAATTTAATGAGTTTAGATTTTGTAATCATCAAAAAGGGGGAGATTGTTGATATAAATAATGCCTAAACAGGTTATTAATATTTTTCGATATCTCTACGTTTTGATAATCACAAAATGTAAAATCATTAAACGGAAAATTATGACGTAAACAAGTATTTAGTTGTAAATATCTATTTCTACAACTCAAATCACTTAAGGTATGAATGAACTAATGCTTAATGCATTATATGATCAATGGAACATTTTCTTAATCACTAGATTTTTTATAAAATGTCAAAAACATTTTATATCTTTTAGAAAAACATTTTTGGTAATAAATAAAAAGGTTTAATCCATTATAAATTTATGAATTCAAATTTTCAACCAAAAATGGCAAAAATGTTCCAAAAAAACCTTCCCCACAAAAAGACAAAACTGGGCAACGGTTATGCTGGGCGGCCCCCTTAATTATATAAGGCGGCCCCCTTAATTTTAAGGGGACCGCCCCCTATTTAAGGGGGCCGGCACGCTCCTCCAGCTGTCCAGTTTTTGCCTATAAATACTGGCTTTCCCCTGGATATTTTCTCACCTTTTGCACCTCAAACTTTCTGTTCTAAATCTCTTCTTCTATCTCTCTAAATCCTTTGATCATATACTCTTAAGCTTTTGTTTCAAGTGATCCAAAGCTTCAACCTCTCAAGTGCAAAAGAAGAATACTTCTATCCTTCAAGACAAGAAGTATTACAACTTGGTGTATCTCTTCCATCCAAGTTGTTGGTGTATCATTATTGTAAATCATTCATTTATTTGTATAAGTTGTGAATACTTGTTAGATTAGTGTGAGTATAGTTGTTTAGTCTAGATTAGTGTGTAAGTAGTGAAGGTGTGAAGAAGTTAAGGTGTGTAAGTAGTGAAGGTGTGAAGAAGTTAAGGTGTGTAAGTAGTGAAAGAGTGAAGAAGTAGAAGAGTACATAAGTAGTGTAGAAGTTGTGAAGCCGTCGTGAAGAAGTTGTGAAGCCGGTGTGAAGAAGTTGTGAATTAGTTGTGAGATTGGTTCTAGCTACGATTAGAACTCGACATTTAGCTTTGTGTCGTTAAACCGGTGTAAGCGAAAGTTGTGTAAGGTTTTCTCCGCCATAAGGGAGCCTGTTGATATAGTGAAGAAAACTCTCGAGTTAGGTGCTCGGGGAGTGGAGTAGGGCAAGGAAGGTGTCCTTGTAGCCGAACCACTATAAATCCTTTGTCTCGCGGTTAGATCTTTCCATCTCTCTCTTTCATTTCACTTCATTACTTTACTTTCATTGTTAATTTAGATCTACTTATATTTGTTCATATTGTTCAAGAGTTGAGTTCACATAAAGTCGAATCTAAGTCTTCAAAAATAAACAAAGTTTTTAATAAAAATTAAAAAGACGTAAAACTATTCAACCCCCCCTTCTAGTTTTCCACAGGCACTTCGAGTAAAGAGTCCTGAAAATGAGGAGTTTGTCAGGCTGCTGGATAGAATGATGAGTGAACGACCTGACAAGGAAGTGTTAGTGTCGAAGAAGGCGAAACTAGAACTCATAGGTTACTTTCAAGAACCCTGAGTATTATGTAATAGATTAGGACCTTTGTAAAGATATAAATAAAATGATGAATGTTTAGTTATATCAGTGTCCTTATTTACTTTCTAGTACATTTAGTATGAGCAGAAGTCATTAGCTCACTCAAAACTGATCAAAACACTTAAGCATAATTTATATCAAAATAGGGGGAGATTGTTGGGTCCTTCAGTACCCAAGGATCATTAAAACAAGATTTGAATACAAATTACACTAAGTGTTAATCAACTGAAAACACAATTAGGTCACTGAGTGAACAGTCACTCAGTGAGTTACCTTCAAGATGCTCAGGACGAATCTAAGAAGAAAGATTCACCACAGAGAGAGGCGGTACTCCCTGAAGTGTTACTTGAGCCAAAGAAGAAGGTAATGGGATCAGTGAGCGTTAGATAAGAGCTCACTGAACCCCAGTCTCCTCAACAACAATAACTAAAGACTGAAGAATGAAGGCGAAGACTGAAGAACAAGAAGCCTGAAAGAAAGGTGGGATTGAGCGGGAAGGTTTAAAGAGATAAGAACAAGTCTTATCAAGGTCAGACAAACCATCCCTTATGCGACTAAAAGTCAAGAAGTGTCAGGACTGACACTCGAAGACTTTTTGGCGCAATCCTATTGATTCTTGGAAATTACAAATACTGTTGTAGTTGTCAGACACGCCTTCCTATTGTTTATGTATATTTAGTCTTCAGTACTCTTAACATGTTTGCCTATAAATAGCAAATAGATGGAGAAAAGTGGGTTAGGTATTTTTGTGCAATTAAAGCTTAGACTTTCACAATACCCCTTTTCTCTTACAAAGAGTAACCAATCCCTGAGATAGCTCAGTGGGTCGAATTTGTTACCACTTAAGCATTGCTTGAGTTTAGATAGGAGACACCATACCTTGTCTATTCAATCACAAGTGTTTGTTCCGCAAAACACTTGGGTAATAGATTCTTTGATTGATTTCTAATAAGAATTTAAATGTTGAAAAACATTGTGTTTTTATATTTACGTTTTAACTTATAAATTGTAATTAATCAATAACATTGTATCAGTCATAAACACTAATAGATTAACTCTTTAGTTAACTCTAAGCGTGTTAAGGGAACAACAATAACATATGTTGTTATCAATTTTCTGAGATTAAGCCCCCGTTTGGCTTAACTCCCTTTATGGTAAGATTCTATGATCGGATTAATTTATGTGCAAACGTGTGTTAGAATCTATATATTTAGTATATTTGTATCATATATTAGCTATTACATATGTTTTAGGAGATTTTTCGGGTTTTGACCAAGAAACGCGAAATTTGACATTCATTCTGTTAAGAATCTGACCTTCAATAAGGCGGATTTGGCGGATCCCAGTTTTTGGATCCGCCTAGTGTATCTCTTGGCTCCGCCAATCCTGAACCCGCGGATTCCAGGGCTCCCAAATTTTGGATCCGTATTTGTTGTCGATTGGATCCACGGGTATCAACAGTACCATTTTCCAAAATTCCCGACTAATCCCGATAGTTAGCTTTTGGATTATAGCTTTTAGAATATTCTTTACTGATAATTAGACTCTTTTGAATGCTTTAGAAAACTCTTAGAACCTTAAGAAATCAATTTCCCACCAAAATTTGAATTTTCAAATTTTCCTAGTGAGTTACCTTTCTAATACAAGCAAGGAACCCTTTTCTGGGATCCGTCAAATCCGTGGGAACATCATATCAACAGATTTTCCACTTACTCTTTGCATTAACTGCAAATCTTCTACAATTCACTCAACTTGAGCTCTATGGTTTGACTTAAATGATGTGACTAGCACAAATTTCTGCTCCAAATCATTAGGAACCAACATTCTCCATTGGATTTACATCAAATCCAAACACAACTTTCAAAAATCTTACTGTCTATAAATTAGGATGATCAGGATGATCAAAACTCACTCACTCACCATCCTCTCTACATATTTCCTGTACTTTCTTAGCTACACTATTAATCTTAACCATGACAAAATCAAGTAACTCATCCACTAGCAGACCCCCAAAAAGAACTGCTCGTATTAGTGTTAAGCCTTGTTGTTTCATAAACTTAGCTAACTCATCAGAGGAGGAATCATCCCCTCTTAACATCTCTTCACCAATCGCAAATGAGAATTTTCTCAATCTTGCTACTCCAACACCATCTCACACCACTATCTCCACACCACCACCAACAATCACACATGTTGCTACAACTCCACCTCCTGCTCCAACTCAACCTAGCAAATCACCTTCACCACCAAAGTCACCACAACTTCAGCCTCTAGAATTATTTAGGACTCCACCTACATCACCACATCCATATCTTGATGACTTGGAAGACCTTCCACCAAGGTCAACCAATCCTCTACCCATGACCTTTGAAGGTCAAGAACCAATGCTTTTTCATCCGCTTTATCAGGATATCCACGGTCCTTTATACCATGATCCACCACCACCTCAACCTCAAACACAACCTCTCTCACCCACATCTACACTAATTGCCATTGATGAGGCAATGTGGATAAATGAGCCACAAACCCAAGAAGAGATCAACGAGGAACTAGCCCGCCTCCATGCTCTCTCTAATATGGTGGATTCCCGCCTTGATGAAGCAATGGATCTCCAAACCATCTTGATGAACTCCATCCCAACTCCACCATCATCTCACCAACAACCACCACCACCATCAAGCAACCAATCACTACCACCACAAAACAATGAGCCTACCCTTCCTCCCGGTTTTCCAAGACAAGATTGCTCTCATTGCGAGAGGACCGCTCATTTGGCCCAAAGGACCAACATTTTAGTCCATGAGCTCCAAAATGAAATGATGTTCATCTTGATCCATATTCTTGAGCGTCTCAACGCAATCTCTCATCCTCCTCAATAGGAGCTCTATAGTTTCCTCTTATAGGAACTATTTAGGATGTTGTTTTAGAATTTTCCTTTAGGATTTATTTTCTTGGTTTAAATGTAACATCATTTTTTCCAAGTAATGAATGTTATGTTTTTATGCTTGTGGGTGATCAACATTAAGCATATTATCATATTTTAGATTACTAACATCATAGTATAGTTGTTTTTAACTTCACATAATGCTTTGATCAAATGTACATTAGGTACTAAATTTTGATCAGACACTTCATTTTGACTTTTTAAAGTCAAATGGGTTGACCTTTGATGTGTGCGTGTATTGCTCTAATTCTTTTATATCCACGGCAGCGGCTCCAAAGACTTGGTGCGCGCGTGATGTCGTTGTGGTTTTAGCAGTATTCAAGTTTTAAATTTATATTTAGCCGACTTATCAATAACACACACTTTAACGAGCAGTGTACCCGGTCAGTATGAATATAATGGTAAGTAGAGTGTCGATCACTAAGAGTGGAACGTATTATCTAGTTATTCTAATCAGTATTTTAATATCTTAAGTTAGCTATACAACCTAATCTAACGCAAGGGGGTTCAGCCTGAAAGACTGGCACGGTTTGGTTATGATTAAATAATAAATTAAACTAATGAGCACGAATCAGCGATTAGCACACACGTACACAGATAGATACTTGAGACAATAAGAAGGCCTGTCCTGATAATTAAGTAGCTTGTCACTTGTTTTATTGCTAGTTTTATATGAAGTGTATAGTTCGATGCGACGCATCGAGAGTTAAACCTTTCTCGTTGGCTCTAATCTTATCGGCGAGTAAACCCTTAATGATCACTTATGTCTATCCCACTATCCTAGAATATTGAGCATTTGTGATGCCCACGTTTCGTATACGCTAGAATAGATAGGCGAGGAAGGGGCATGGCGACCCAAGCAATGCTCAGCTAGACACAGAGGTTATCAATGCACTAATAAAAGTCACCAAAGACATCAACATATAAACTTTAATTAATGGGAAAGCAATTTTAAGGGGTGCCCATGGTTTTCCGTAGTCACATGGAATCGGCCCATCAATCCTGATGAATTAAAGTGTACTAATACAATAAAACAAAACTACTTAATGAATTGAATACATGCAGGACCTTCTTACAGCTCTTGTATCTTCGTTTAGGGTGTGTCTTGTGATGCTAACACGTCTGAATTCGGCCTTAGGGTTTTGTGGTCTTCGGTCTTCTTGTCAAACTAGGCTCTCGAAATTCGTCTGGCCTTGGGGTATTTATAGTTTCTGTCTGAGGGTTAGATGCGGCGCATAGAATAAGTAGATGCGGCGCATTGACTTAACTTCGCGTGGGGTCCAAGATTAATATATTCAGGAATATTCGTACACCGCCTTAAGATGCGGCGTAACTCCATTTATCTATGCGGCGCTGATGAACTCAAATAAGTACATTTTATTACTATCATTTATCCTATTAATTTGACTTGTTTTACTATATTATGTATGAGGATTGATACTTAATCGTTTACTTTTGTAATTCTCAGGTAAAAACAAGCATTTGGTGAAACTTGGCGATTTTGGACTAATAATGGAGCAAAACGTGCATAAAGTGAAGAGTCTACTGAAATGAAGAAGATCAAGACTAATCTGCTCCAGATGCGCCGCATCTCACTATCAACATGCGCCGCATCTCTATCAAGATATCACCAGATACGATCCAAGATACAAGAGGACATGCGCCGCATCTAATAAAGAGTTACGCCGCATCTTCTGGCGGTGTACGAATATTCCTGAATATTATAATCTTGGACCCCACGCGAAGTTAAGTACATACGCCGCATCTACTTAAGTAGATGCGCCGCATCTTCCCTCAGACACAAACTATAAATACCCCGTAGACCAGACGCATTAAAGAGATTGGGAGTTCGAAAACCTAAAGACCGAACAGAAGAGAAGGACGAATTCAGTCAAGAGGCAGCACAAGACACACCCAAATCGAAGATACAAGAGCTGTAAGAAGGTGCTGCATGTATTTAATTCATTAAGTAGTTTTGTTTTATTGTTTTAGCAAACTTTAATTCATCAGGATTGGTGGCTTGTGTAATGTGACAACGGAAAGATTGCACTCCCTTTAATACTTGCTTTCCCATCAATTAAAGTTTATATGTTGATGTCTTTGGTTACTACTTATTAGTGCATTGACCACCTCTGTGTTTATTAGTGGCTTGCGGGCACCCGACTGCGGGACAAGGTGTGGCTCCCACGGTTGTTTCTAAATTGATCACTTAGGAATAACTTTTAGACATAAGTCGTCATTAAGGGTTTACTCGCCGATAAGAATAGGACCAACGAGAAAGAGTTAATTACATACACTTCATATAAAGCTATCAATAAAACAAGTGACAATCTACTTAATCATAAGGACAGCCCTCTTATTGTCTCGAGTATCTATCTGTGTACGTGTGTGCTACTTGCTGATTCGTGCCTATTTGTTTATTTTATTATTTTATTACATACAAAAAACTGTGCCAGTCTCTCAGGCTGAAACCCCCTTGCGTTAGGATATTAAAATACTGATTAGATTAACGAGATTATACGTTCCACTCTTAGTGATCGACACTCTACTTACCATTATCTTCATACTGACCGGGTACACTGCTCGTTAAGTGTGTGTGTTATTGATAAGTCGGCTAAATATAAATTTAAAACTTGAGTAGGCATTAAAACTGCTAAACCGCAACGACACATCACGCGCATCAGGCGCATGTCCTTTGCCGTCTTGGATTATAACTTGTGAAATCTTGATAGTGATGCGCCGTATGTTAGAAGTAGGATGCGGCGTATCTGGAGCAGAATGATCTTGATCTTGTACATTTCAGTAGACTCTTAATATCTTGCTTGTTTTGCTTCATAATTAGTCCAAAATCGCCAAGTTTCACATAATACTTGTTTTGACCTGAGAATTACAAAAGTAAACGTTAACGTATCAATTCTCATATATAATATAATAAAACAAGTCAAATAAATAGGATAAATGATGGTAATAAAATGTACTTATTTGAGTTCATCAAATATCCCCCCACTTAAACTTTACTTGTCCCCAAGTAAACCTTAGAATAAACCTTATGAAAATGTATCCTAAAAGATATTAGGATTTATTTTTATATTTAAGCATGTATTCGTTTTTTGTCATAATTGCACAACCAAACACTTAACGAATTAGAAATAAAATAAAATATTTTGATGAAAGCAAATCTAATCGTTTAACTGTCCAGTCGTGACGAATATTGTATCATAAGCTTGGCAAGTATACACATCTCCCCCACTAAGGCCAAGGAATAACAAGTCTAAAGCGGTAAAAAGGGTTTGATGGTTAAGGGTTAATCATTCTTCTTAATCTCTATCGATCTCATATTCTAGAAAAGGCGACAAAATCACAAATACATGATCGAATCCACGACCACGATACTTGCAATTGCTCAAATCCTTAACTCGAATAGGCTAAAGATAGGACCAAGTAATCTTCACCAATAATATTATATCAAAAAGGGCGACAAAATCATAAATACATAGCCGAATCCACGACTACGATACTTAAGATTGCTCAAATCCCTAATCTCAATAAATCAAAGGTTTGGATAAAGAATAATATAGGGTATGGATAATATTTGGGATATAAATTGGTGTAAAATGAAAAATAAACAAAACAGATAAATTAAAATCCTAAGTGTGGTAAATTACTTTCCCAACCATCCCATGAATAAGACTCATATCATTGAATAACTCACGATTTAACACTTGAAACACACGCTTTAGGTAGACACGAATTATACTCAACAAGATCTCAATCAAAGAATAACCTTAGTTGGCGTTCCCATAACGGCCAACTCCCATTCAATCCATAAATATAATATACAACAAATAGTGGTGATATCGACCACTGAATACAAAACTTTACATAAGTTGGTTAAAACAAACTTCCAACTTTTCCTTTTTCTTTTTCTTTTCTTATATATATATATATATATATATATATATATATATATATATATATATATATATATATATATATATATATATATATATATATATATATATATATATATATATATTATCAATGAAATGTGTAAAATTTCACAACTTTTCTATCACTTTCTTTCCGGATAATTTTTCCATACTTTTCATACTTTCAGAAATAACTGTAATAGCGAAAGTAGTAAACACACGAAAAATAAACTCAAAGGTATACAATATTTACTTTCATACCAATTGCATTGTGCAATTTCCTGACTCAACCAAAGATAATGAATTACGCACGCGAACACAGGTAATGTAAGGAAACACACTTTGCCTAAAGCAATTAACCAACCACGGATTTTAATCTACAGGGTAGGCTAAGGTGTAAGGGTGTAACGAAACATTATAACAAAGGTGTAAGAAACGAAATGAATGGCTCTGAGTGTTTTTCTAGTGGTATCTTACTCTAAAAGTGAGAGTAACAAAAGGGTTTATACGGGGGTTAACTAACCAGTGTAGTTAGTTAATATTACATAACATATAAAGGCTATTTGGGTGTAATCCTAGAAATTTACCAATTTAGACAAGTCATTCCAATTATAAAGATAATACTTATTATGGTGGTCTCGAATAGTATACAAGCCAAGTTCTAAAGTTTACAAGTCACCGGCACACTCATAGATTTGTGAATTTTGAAAAGTTCACAATTTTTGAAATAATGTTATGTGTGCAGCTATGTAATTTAGACTTTAAACAAAAACATGCTAAAAATTTTAAATTTTGATATATTAAGCGCATATTAAGCATATTTTGAAAAAGTTTAGGACAAGTAAGTGTTCTAATTCTCCAATCCCCCCACTTAAGTTAAACAACGTCCTCGTTGTTTGTGTCAAAGGTTAAAAACTGGAAAATAAAAGAATTAGAACAGAAAAACTCCCCTGAGATTTGATCGGTATGATCCTCCATTATTCGTATAAGAGCAGAAATCAACTTTCTTGTGGATGAGAACGTTTAAGCTTCAAAAATGATGTATCCAAAAAAATGCAGGAATCTATAATACCATTCAGACTTTAACACACCTGAGTTAAGAAAGTTCAAACTTGCATAATACATTAGTAGTTAGAAAAGTTAAAACCTTAAAAATTAAAATTAAAATCATCAGGTCAGTCGATACGTCGTATCTTATACGTCGTATCTTATGGAAGAAGATATGCCGTATCGAGCCTGGAATTAATACGGAATAGAATAAAATAAAAGATAGGATGCGTCGCATCTGTTTCACTAGATGCGGCGCATGTAATTACCAAACAAACTGTTAACAGTTTGTTGTAAAATGGCTCGTTCCACGGTTTATCTCTCACGTCCTCTCGTACTCTCATGCTGAACTTAATGCCAGTCTTCATCAAGCATAATAAGAAATATAAACTGAAACATCAAATAAATACATGATAATAAGTACAATCCAAAATAATGATAATATACAAGGAACAATGTCAATAAACATATCAAATCAAGTAGCTGGGGGGTCATCTCCAGTAGTCGGCTGAGCCTCGGAAGTGCTGGCACCATCGGTCCTCCGTCTGACTCTGCGGGAGTATGTGGCCATGGCTCCGACGTGAGTACCGTCCGGGAGAGTATGGCTCATCCCCTGATGATCCATAATCCGACTCATACTCTCCACAAGCCAACCTAGGTCTCTCCTAACCATAGTGAGGTCGGCCCTCATATCGTCAACAACGCCCCTCAGAGCTCTAACCTCCCCCTCAACTAGCTCAACTCTCTGCCCCACAGTGCGTACAACCGGTGGCTGGGGTGCTGGTGCCTCCTCCTGGGCTGGAGCAGCAGCCGGAGCTCCCTGAGGATCTCCCTATTCCACCTCTACCTCTGCTGGTCTCGCGGGCCCCAACACCACCCAAAAGCAATCTCCCATAGTCCTCTCACAGATCCCTAACCTAACCAAATAATCCTGCCCAATAACCGGCAGGCTAGTCACCTCAATCTCCAGGCCGGCAGGGATCTCATCACCAATCATGCCAAAATGACGGGCTAGTCTAGATACAAAATGTCCTCCAGTCATCTGGCTCCTCCGATCTCTCCCCAATGCTCCTCTATGAAGGAAATGTGCTAGAAAGTGAGGGATGTTCACCAGCAACCCCTCGTCCATGCTCCTCAGAAGGAAGAGGTCAAGAGTGGTCACCTTCTCAGGTGACTGACCCCTCCCAGCTATGGTCAATGCTATCATCCTGTGGCACAGCCTCATCATAGGCTCCCTGATCAATGTATAAGATGGGGTGCCAATGGTGGAATCACCCCCTGATGATATCCTCTCCCAGTAATCTCCTAGCAACCCCCTATCAGGAACCACCCTCAAGCTCTCACTCCAGTACCTGGCAAACCCGTCAGACTCAATCTCCTCCTCAGTATGCAGGCCCATAGCCAAAATAAACTGCCTCATCGACATCTGCCTAAACTCTCCACCCAATCTAAACACAAGAGTGTCAGCAGTATCCAACTCCAAATCAGTCTCCCTATAGGAAACTGTGCTAAAGAACTCCAACATAAGCTCCCTAATCAGAGGCTCGTCAATCCGAAACATCCTCTCCCAAGCATAAGACCTGAATACGACCTCATCATCGTCATCATCTCTAACTACCATCTCTAACCTGTCATGTAGACCATCAGCTGCATTCCCCCCATCAATCAAACCAACATCCGCAAATCCCAAAACCGAGACCCTAAAGATCTTCCTAAAGAAGATCGCTCTCAGTCTCCGTACGTATTCAGCCTCAGTATCTGCTGTCAGTCCCATGGTCTCAAAACAGAGCCACGGATGTCTGTGTGCAACTTCAGGTAATGCCATCTTGGCCTCCGCATCGCATTTCCTTATGCATCAAATTAGGTAAAACGGTATACCATATGATAGATATAAATTCAAGGTAAGGGTAATAGGCATATACGTTTTGTTAATGATTATAATCTCATTGTTTAGTGGATAATGATTTATTCCAAGGTTAGGAGCAAATATCGTTTTAAGTTCACAAAATTGAGATTATAAATTCAACCAGATATATTACATAGATCCATTTCTGAAGAACACTTACGGAAATCACAACTTTCGTTGTGGAATTCTGTGTTTTTGCATTTAGGTAATTTATAAGAAAACAAATCTATATCAGTGTTTAGCATGCAATTTTCGCTTTTTAGTAACTTGTTTCTCAGAAATTTTCTTTTCAGAAATGAACATGTAATGGCTAGATTAAAGCAAAGGAAATTTACTTTTATCGTCAAATATTCGGAAGAGGTTTAGGAGAGAACTCTTCTTAATATTAGATGAACGACTGTAAAGGATACCTGGAATTATATTTCAAGAATTTTAAGATGCTCAGTGTTACCAGTACTGAGTTTCTCCCTATTCTTTTCGTCTTATTACAGCCTTCTAGTTGTCAAAGGTTTGATCACTCCAGCTAGCGTCTGTTGGTTTGGTTCAGAATGTAATCTTCCATAGTGATGCTTAAGCCATCTTATATCCTGAAAGTAAACAACTTGCGCACGAGAGTAGTGGAACGATCAAAGTGAATATCAAAAATCAACTATATTTATTAAATTAAATTCGTCGTATTAACAAAAGTTAATGCGCCGTATTTTCGTTACGTTTCAAAATACAAGATCTTTGATTCAGAAGATGTGCCGTATCAACAAAAATCGATGCGTCGTATCTGTTTAATAATTCGAAAAATGTTTTTAATTTAAATAATAAATACGCCGTATCTGTTAAAACAGATGCGTCGTATGGCGTTATCGTTTAGAAAAATTTCTTATTAAAAACAGAATACGCCGTATCTTGGGGAAAGATGCGTCGTATCGAATTTATTAAACGCGTTGTATTTTATAAAAATTAAACGCAATACGCCGTATCTGTGAAAACAGATGCGCCGTATCGTTTGTATCAGCACAGTACAACGATAGCAGTATGCAGAAAATAGAAAAATAAAAAAAAAAAAAAAATCAAACAAAAAGAAACAAAAATCAAAGAAAATAAAAACACACAAAAACAGAAAATATGCAAATAATACAATGAATGCAATTTAACTAATATACAACGGAGTTAGTGGTTAGAACAAAAATTAAAAAGAAAAACCTAATTAAAATACTAATCAAATTAACAGATAATAACAATTCACTCCCCGGCAGCGGCGCCAAAAACTTGATGTGTGCGTGTATTGCTCTAATTCTTTTATATCCACGGCAGCGGCTCCAAAGACTTGGTGCGCGCGTGATGTCGTTGTGGTTTTAGCAGTATTCAAGTTTTAAATTTATATTTAGCCGACTTATCAATAACACACACTTTAACGAGCAGTGTACCCGGTCAGTATGAATATAATGGTAAGTAGAGTGTCGATCACTAAGAGTGGAACGTATTATCTAGTTATTCTAATCAGTATTTTAATATCTTAAGTTAGCTATACAACCTAATCTAACGCAAGGGGGTTCAGCCTGAGAGACTGGCACGGTTTGGTTATGATTAAATAATAAATTAAACTAATGAGCACGAATCAGCGATTAGCACACACGTACACAGATAGATACTTGAGACAATAAGAAGACCTGTCCTGATAATTAAGTAGCTTGTCACTTGTTTTATTGCTAGTTTTATATGAAGTGTATAGTTCGATGCGACGCATCGAGAGTTAAACCTTTCTCGTTGGCTCTAATCTTATCGGCGAGTAAACCTTTAATGATCACTTATGTCTATCCCACTATCCTAGAATATTGAGCATTTGTGATGCCCACGTTTCGTATACGCTAAAATAGATAGGCGAGGAAGGGGCATGGCGACCCAAGCAATGCTCAGCTAGACACAGAGGTTATCAATGCACTAATAAAAGTCACCAAAGACATCAACATATAAACTTTAATTAATGGGAAAGCAATTTTAAGGGGTGCCCATGGTTTTCCGTAGTCACATGGAATCGGCCCATCAATCCTGATGAATTAAAGTGTACTAATACAATAAAACAAAACTACTTAATGAATTGAATACATGCAGGACCTTCTTACAGCTCTTGTATCTTCGTTTAGGGTGTGTCTTGTGCTGCTAACACGTCTGAATTCGGCGTTAGGGTTTTGTAGTCTTCGGTCTTCTTGTCAAACTAGGCTCTCGAAATTCGTCTGGCCTTGGGGTATTTATAGTTTCTGTCTGAGGGTTAGATGCGGCGCATAGAATAAGTAGATGCGGCGCATTGACTTAACTTCGCGTGGGGTCCAAGATTAATATATTCAGGAATATTCGTACACCGCCTTAAGATGCGGCGTAACTCCATTTATCTATGCGGCGCATGTCCTTTGCCGTCTTGGATTATAACTTGTGAAATCTTAATAGTGATGCGCCGTATGTTAGAAGTAGGATGCGGCGTATCTGGAGCAGAATGATCTTGATCTTGTACATTTCAGTGGACTCTTAATATCTTGCTTGTTTTGCTTCATAATTAGTCCAAAATCGCCAAGTTTCACATAATACTTGTTTTGACCTGAGAATTACAAAAGTAAACGTTAACGTATCAATTCTCATATATAATATAATAAAACAAGTCAAATAAATAGGATAAATGATGGTAATAAAATGTACTTATTTGAGTTCATCAACCTTCTTGTTTGGTTGACCATTGCATATGCATTTTGCTTCTTGATTAAAGTTGTTCCTTACCAACTTTTCTTTTATAGCATCTCATACTCTTGAAATGTATACGTTGGTACTCTGGCAATGGAGAGTATACATCAAGGGGGAGCATATCATATTCTAACCATTTGTTTTGTAGGATCATACATCATATCCTTGGTACTCCATTTAGGGGGAGTATAAATCAAGGGGGAGCTTTAAAGTTCTCAAAATCGCATTCCGCTACACATATATTCTTTTTGTTTCGACAAAAAAGGGGAGAAAGGATTAAGTTCTCATCACTGTGAAACATCACAGTACATACTTTTTGCTTAAAATATATTTAAAACTTGAATAAACTAACTTAATCTATATTTTTAAAAGACTCATCCTTTATTTAAGTTCTTTACTTAAAAATACACTTTATGTTTTGTCATCAACAAAAAGGGGGAGATTGTTAATACAAATATCGTCCTAAAAACGTTATTTATATTTTACGATCTTTGTTTAATTTTGTTAATGAAAAATACAAAGTTTATCTTTAAGCAAAAACATAAATAAGATTAAGTCTTTTACATTTATAGTGATAAGTCTTTTAAAACACATTTACACATTACAAGTTTACTAGGAATAACATTACATACCTTTACATGTTTATTTCTTAAATTAGAAACTTTATTTTCTAAATATTAGGATGACATCATGGCGTGCATCATGAACACAATCTTGGAAAGATTTTGTGATATCTTGTTTAGATCTTCAAGCTAAAGAGTTGACATTTGAAGATATGGAAAGATTGTGCAAGATATGGAAAGATATGGGAATATCTTAGCTGGCCTGACATGGCGGATC
Organism: Artemisia tridentata subsp. tridentata; assembly: GCA_021014915.2. NCBI lineage: Eukaryota > Viridiplantae > Streptophyta > Magnoliopsida > Asterales > Asteraceae > Artemisia > Artemisia tridentata. Next base: position 402,999,306 of record CP139509.1, on the reverse strand, counting down.
CAAAGCCATACAAAGGCGGATCCAATTTTTGGGATCCGCCAACTGTTGTTCAGCTTTGCCTATAAATAGCAAGTTGATCATTTGCCCATTTTCATCACTCATATAGCTTAAATACATACTCATTCATTTACATATCACTAACCCATATCATTCTTTCATTTCATTGATCTTTTCTTTTGTAGCAAAGAAGATCACAGCATATAAGGATCAACCTTCTGTTGTTATCCTTTTAATATAGAGTCTGTGTGATTTTGTTTTAGTTCACACATCATTGTTTGTATCATTTATTCAGTAGAGTTTGGTTAGTGTTTTAGTCCTTAAAACACAAATAGTGTCGGGAGTGGTTGTACCCTTGTGAAAGAACCAACGGGAGTGGTTGTACCCTTGTAAAGAACCAACGGGAGTGGTTGTACCCTTGTAAAGAACCCGGTGTTTAGCTTAGTACCGGATAAAGAGTAAGCAACGTGTAAAGGTTTTCTCCGCCTAGAAGGGAACTTGTTTCTTAGTGAAGAAAAACTCTCGAGTTAGAGGCTCGAGGAATGGAATAGGGCAAGGAAGAGAGTCCTTGTAGCCGAACCACTATAAACATCTGTGTTGTGTGGTTTGATCTTTCCTCTCTTTACTTCTTTACTTATATTACTTATTTGTGTGCTTGATTGTTTACTTTACTTTGGAATTACGTTAAGTATACAAAGCGAATTAATTTTAAAACGGTAAACATTAATCAACCCCCCTTCTAGTTTTCCACATCTATTATTGTGTTAGAGAGAAGGTGTGGTGGCTAGCCACAACTCCTCATTTGGGTCCCATGGTGTGACATATCACTTTAAGAAACTTTCACAAATAACCAACCTCATTTACAAATAACCTCAACTTACTCATTTGGGGCCCATAACTTACAACTTTATTTTTTTATTCAAAATTTCAAATAAACTAAATTCATTTAATTAAAAATAAAAATACATTACAACATATTAAAATTAGAAGCAACTAAAAATAACGATACGAAAAAAAAATGATATGGGGAAAAAAATACAACACATATTAATAATATGAAACTTAAAAATTTTACTCGTCATCTTGATATTTCTTCATTATTTGTTCTTGACTCTTGCTAATGATAACAGCTTTGACCGGTGTGGTCATGTCGGTATCTAGCATGAGAAACTTCATCTCCTTCATCTCTAACTACTTTACTTCCTTCTCCCTCCTCGCCTCGTACGCGGCCATTTGAACGTCGGTTTTTTGTTAATATTTTATGGATAATTTTCCCGAAAAAGAACTCGTTTGACTCCCTCCGGAGCTCGCCGTGCTCAACGTATCCGTCGACTTTTGTTTCTTTGAACCTCGACTCTTTCTGGCGCCGTCGGGACAAGGTCATTTGTCAGGGCCGAATATATCCTCGAGACATGTAACGTCCATTGGGTCCTCGGCATCCCATTTCGGGTAATTTTTCAAGACCTCCCAAATGTGAACTTACATGAAACTCTTCGAACCAAAGCGTTGTTCAAAGTTCGTCTTCGCATTTTCGAGATGATCAGCGTCATTTTCACCACTTCTATGCTGCAAATGTTTATAAACAGCGTTGAATTTTTGACAATCACCATTAATCATCGTCCATTTACCCCTTAGCATATTTTTGGTACGCGGGTCACAGTCAGTCTGAACGTTGAACATCTCCAAAATCTGGTTCCAAAAGTAGTCTTCAGAATGGTCATTTCCAATTTCTTTGTCTTGGGAAATTTCTATCCAAATTTCCACAAGTAACTTTTCTTCTTCTTTGCTCCACTTTCTATTCACACACGTACCAAGTTCTTCCATGTCATATTCATCGTACGCGTCCAAATCCACGACTTTTCTTGATTTTTTTGCCAGCGTTTTTTTTCCTCATGATTTAGCTGGTTTACGTGGTTGTGGTACTTTGAATTGTGAACCTGATGGTTGTAATTCAAATTGTTTTTGTGGTTGAGATTGAGGAAACGTTGGAGGTTGTGACGGGTTATAAAACTGAGGTGCCGAAAATCGTTGTTGGGGGTGATTTGCGAATCCTTGTTGAAACGCATATTGTTGGTTAAGGTAAATTGCCTCCGGGGTCAATTGCGAACCATATGACGACGACGAGTTAGAATTTTGTGATGAGGGGGTAGACGGGTTTGACGAACCCCCGTATTATTGTGGGTTTGACGTGAGGAGGTTCGTGAAATAGCAGCCTTCGTTCGGATTTTGAGACTTTTTTTTTTTTTTTTTTTTTTTTTTTGGAGTTGAGTTATAGAGAATAATGTTATTTTTTATTGAATTGTATGTGAGAAAAATAATATGTAATGGTTTGGTATTTATAGGGTGTAAGTTAAGTTTAAAAAAAAATAAAAAATGTAAACAGTAATAATACCGTTTAATTTGGAATTGGGCCCATCAAACGTTCGAATTGTCAGACAATAACCTCGCCATGCAGATGACGAGGTCTTGAGTGGCGAAAAAAGATGAGGGGGTCGGTGTCGTGGCGAGGCTTAACGAGCAAGCCATGCTGGACTGGCGAGGAAGTGGCGAAGCCACACCTTGTGCTCTTAGATAGATGTACTGTATATTGTAAGAAAATGTAAACCCGTAGGTTAATCTTTATTAATCATCCACTATTTATAATAGTGAAACCCTAATACCCTAAACCCACAAACCGGGCTTGGGCTTATCCTAATCCCCTAACACTCCCTCGCAGTCCGAGCGGCGAAATCGCGAAAGCTCGGACTGGAGAGTAAAAGCTAATAAACAATAAAGTAAAACTAATAAATAATTGTTGAAAAAGACGTTCGTCAACAAGCGGAAGCACATCTTCAAGCAGCAGCAGACACAAAAACGAAACAAACCGGATAAACCAAAGTATCCCTAACAGTCGTCGTCTCGGGAATTGATACCTTAGATTCGACACCTAACAAAAGTCATCTCGGGAATTGATACCCTAGATTCGACATCAACAAAAGTCGTCTCGAGAATTGATACCCTAGATTCGACACCAACAAAAGTCGTCTCGGGAATTGATACCCTAGATTCGACACCAACAAAAGTCGTCTCGGGAATTGATACCCTAGATTCGACACCAACAAAAGTCGTCTCGGGAATTAATACCCTAGATTCGACATAAACAAACAATTAAATGAATATAACTTGTGACGAAAGTTGGTTCTAAAACTTCAACCCTCAAAGAACCTTCCGAACAAATGGGGAGTGTTTTTCTCTACAAAAACATAAAGATCCGGACTTCTTTTTTTTTTTTTTTTTTTTTTTAATCGGCAGAAAGAATAAAGCAAACCCCACTGGTTGCTTTTTCATAGACAACAAGCATCACATGTATCCTATCACTAATAAAAGATAAATTAAACAACCACCCACTTCTATTAAACTAGATTCACAGATCTAGAGAAATAAAAATACGTCCATTTATCCTTTTGCTTTAAATCCGAATCTCAAACACAACCATAAGATAAATCTGCACTTTGAACAAAGATAAATCCATATTCATCAATTTTTTTTTTTTTTTGTTTTTTTGTCCCTATCACAACCTTCCTTCTATCACCATGTCAGGATCGGATCCACCAGCTACTGTTACTCACCATCATCTTCTAACATCACTCCAGAGGGTGTTCCTGCTCGAACAACCAACGTGACAAGATGTGTGGATTTGTGACCTTAGCACAAATCACCAACACAAAATAAGAAGAGCCAGTCAAAAGGTGTGATTTTGGGTTTAGTGCATGAACGACGGTTGTAACCGTTTAGGTGGTGTCGAAGAATGAAAGTGTGTGGAAGATCAGTTGGATTGGATGCGAAGGCAAGGGTTAGGGATTTGGATGTGGAGTGGTCTGCGGCTGTAGAAAAACAAAGAGAAATAAAAGGAGCCCTCCGATCCTCCGGCATGTAGCCGGCGGCCGGAGGCGGCGGAAGCGTTTAGGTTTAGGGTTTGGAGGGAGGACCGATTAGGCCTGATACCATGTAAGATAATGTAAACCCGTAGGTTAATCTTTATTAATCATCCACTATTTATAATAGTGAAACCCTAATACCCTAAACCCACAAACCGGGCTTGGGCTTATCCTAATCCCCTAACATATATGAGAAAATAAATGTGTTTATGCAAGAAAATAATAGTCATTTGATAATTTGTTTGACTTTGTTTAAAAGTTTTAGTGTAGATGTTTAATACTAAGACAACATCAGAGACACGTCTTTTGCCTCGTTCGCACCTCAAGAACACATTCATCCTTATTACACTCGTCCTCGTCGACGTGTCTTGGGTGAAGAAAAAGAAGAAGTCAGTTTATGGAATGACCGACTTCTTATCTTGGTAGGGTGTGTGATATTGATTTTTATGGATATATTTGTCTTTAAGTGACTTATGTTTTGATGGTAATTTTATTTGTCATATTACATCATGTTGGGGATTATATTGGTTGTGTTGAAAATCTAATACTCTGTATGACTTTGTTGATTTTTATGGATATATTTGTCTTTAAGTGACTTATGTTTTGATGGTAATGTTATTTGTCATATTACATCATGTTGGGGATTATATTGGTTGTGTTGAAAATCTAATACTCTGTATGACTTTGAGTTGACGGTGGTAATGAATGTCACTATTACCGCCAGTCTAAACTTGTTAATTTTTTTTCTTATGTGTATCGAACGATCGAAATTCGTTACTAACAAAATTTGTTCATTTGATCATGTAAAAGTAAAACACAGGATAAAAGTCTTAGCAAATTGAAAATATATCTAAAAGGAGAAAAGATAAGATACATGTTATAGTGTTTGTAACAAGTTAGATAAGTATATTTTAAAATGACTAACCGAGTTAAACTAGTGTAATATAATGTATTGAATGACCCTCAAAATCAAAGATTAAAGCTTTACTTTAATACAATATTGCAACCTAATTATATATCTATTAAAGCATGGGTATTGGAATGACACAAAAAAAAAGGGGCAATTGCATATATACCCACTAAAACTTGCATATTTGCATATATACCCAAAACATGCTTAACTTGCATTGTACATCATGCATTGAAAACTTGTATTTTGGGGAAATATGCAAGTTTTTGAGTTTTAGTAGGTATATATGCAATTCTCATGACAAAAAAAAAAAAGATTTGTATCCTTATAACTTAACACAAAAGATGCAAAAGGGTGATCTATTTTCATCCAAATATGTTTTTCCAGTAATTTAGTAAAAGTTAAACTGGTTCAAGAAAAAGAAATAAATTAGTGAAAATTGATAAGTTCAGGGGAGTTTTGTTATTTCACTTTTTTTGAGATGTTGTTTGGCACACGGCGCATCAAATATGAACAGCGGTCACAGAAGAGCCACGTAGTCTGGTACTGCAACTTTAAAGCATGTGGACAATTTTCAACAACCCATAACTAAGCAACGGTTATTAAAACTTTTTGTCACTCTTGTCGTCTAGTGCCATGCTTCTTTGAGGTCTAAATGAGTAACTTGTATGAGGTACTCGAGATTGGCTAATTAGACTAAGGGGGCGTTTACTTTTAACTTAATGTCCTGTTTGGTAATAAAACTGGCTGGAAACAGAAAATTTTGGTGTTTCTTTTTAACTTATTGCAAAAAAGAATCCTTAATGTGGAAGGGGGCAAAATTTGATACTGTTTCTATTCAGGACGTCTTAATACGATTTTTTTCCCGAACTAGTGTAGGTGGAAAAAATAAATTCGAAAAATTTAGAAAACTTCGAAAAAATTTATAAAAATTCAAAAAAAATTTAAAAATTCGAAAAATTTATAAAAATTCGAAAAATTTATGAAAATTCGAAAAAATTTATAAAAATTTTTAAAAAATTCAAAAAATTTTAAAAATACAAAAAATTTATAAAAATTGAAAAAATTTATAAAAATTCAAAAAAATTTATAAAAATTCGAAAAATTGATAAAAAATCAAAAAATTCGAAAATTTTATAAAAAATTTATAAAAATTCAAAAAATTTATAAAAATTTATAAAAATTTAAAAAAATTTATAAAAATTCGAAAAATTGATAAAAAATCAAAAAATTTGAAAATTTTATAAAAAATTTATAAAAATTCAAAAAATTCGAAAATTTTATAAAAATTTATAAAAATTCAAAAAAACTTATAAAAAATTTGAATTTATTAAATTTTTTTCGAATTTTTATAATTTTTTTTGAATTTTTAAAAAATTATAAATTTTTATAAATTTTTTGAATTTTTTAAAAATTTTTATAATTTTTTATAAAATTTTCGAATTTTTTGAATTTTTATAATTTTTTTGAATTTTTAAAAAATTATAAATTTTTACACATTTTTTGAATTTTAAAAAAATTATAAATTTTTATAAATTTTTTGAATTTTTTAAAAATTTTAATAAGTTTTTTCGAATTTTTATAATTTTTTTTATAAAATTTTCGAATTTTTTGAATTTTTATAAATTTTTTGAATTTTTAAAAATTTTTGAATTTTTTTAAAATTTTTATAAATTTTTTCGAATTTTCATAAATTTTTCGAATTTTTATAAATTTTTTCCACCTACACTAGTTCGGGAAAAAACTCGTATTAAGATGGTCAATTAAGCATAAAAAAGAAACAACATATATCCACACAGGACCTAACTAGAAACAGTACACATATATCCACACAGGACCTAACTAGAAACAGGAAAAAAAAGAAACAGCACCTAAGGGTGCGTTTTGGTTTGTTATTTGGAATCTGAGTTAGTATAGGTTTGAATAATGTGTAGTATAATAGCGAGTGTATCAATATTATTGTTGCTGTTTAGTTTAATGATTTTGGTATAATTTTCACAAACCACCAAAAAGTAAATAAAGTTAAAAACAACTTTAATACTAATAGTTTTTTTTTTTTTTTTTTGAACGACCAACAAAACCTCGATTTATTTTATCATAATCCAGCAAGACGCTGGCAAAACCAAAATACATGGTACCATCCCATTATACATCCCGAACGATACAATACTACAAAGTACTAACTACACTAAAACGCTTCCAATCATCCCACGTTAAGATGCTCCTACCCGATCTGTGTCTGATCCACAGGCAGTTTATGAGAGTATTCCCGTCTATGCTTTTCAAATCAGCGATTTGTTGGACCTGCACAAGTTGTTGGCTTTTTCTAAGGGTAGGAAGAAGGCGTTTAATGCGGTTATACTTACGGTTATGTGGAGTTTATGGAGAACAAGAAATGTGACTGCCTTTTAAAACAAAAGGTGTCGTGCATCACCTTATCTCTTCAGTTGGACTCCACCAGTGTCATCTCATTTTAACACTAGCATTTCAAAATAACCCCTCTATCACAACACAAAACAAACTCTTCATTTGAGCCCCACTCACCCCCAAATTTATTTTCTTTTTTCATTTTTCAAACAAACTAAATTCATTTTATTCAAATAAAATTACAATACAATACGAAAAAAAAAAAGAATGTAACAAATTACGATACGAAATTTAAAACACAAATGACGATACGATACGAAAACACAAATCATTCAACGGTTCTCATCAAGTTTTTATATTGCCCGGTAATTGTTGATGAGATCTTGCTTCTCATTTAGACGTTTGAGATACGCATATCTGATTCCTCAGTCATTAACAGAGTTTGTAGACCTAAGTTGTTAACTGGTTGGTCGAGAGGTAGCGAATGCATCCTGGTTACCTCTTCACCACAGCTACGCATCTGGAGCATATAACAAGTCAGCTCAGCTAACAAATTGTTAACCAACACGACCTCCGCTTCTTGTTTGGTTCGTAGTCGCCTAAGGATAGCATCTCGCACCTCGTTTGGTTCGTTAGCCATAGTGTTTGTGTGAAAATGGATGATAATTGAGAGAGTTTGATAAGAAGTTGTGTGAGAAAAATGAATGAAGATAAAGGGATATTTAAAGGGAAAATAGCCGTTGGATCCTATCAAATTCAAAACTTGAAACTGTTGCGAAAACATGCAGACGAAAATTGCATTCATTTATTTCAAAATAAAAGTTACATTGTTACAATACGAATTTAAAATACAATCAACCTAATTGTATTTTTCATGTAGCCAAATAAACTTAGCATTGATTTGTTCTTGTATTTTCCCCGCCTTTCTAAACAGAGCATAATGGATCTCGTAATCTTTCGAAGATTCTTCGTTTAAAAAAGTCTCTATTTGAGTATGGTTTTCTGGCGGAATGTCATTGCATTTCTCGTATGCTTGTCTCAGATCATCTTTAGCTTCGCATGCCTTGTCAAATTGCATAGCTAAGTCGATCAACGCTTGCTGACGAACGGTATCCTCCTCAATTCGTTTATCAACTAAAGCTATTATTTTATCGATGGTTTGTGAAAGTGAACAAGCTATATCAGATACTTGGTAGTGATTAAGTGTGAAAATTTTAGGTAAAACATGGTGTTATTTATAGTGTAAAAGTGTGTTTATTTATTAAAAACAAAAATAAAAAATAAATCAAAATATAAACGTTTGGCAACGGTTATCTGCAAAATGGTTTTCTCTTTTCTGCTACATTTCCCCGGTGAGATGCACAACGGCGAGCAACGACGAAGGGTTGGGGTGTGGCGGCGAGCAACGGTGAGACGTGGCGAGATGCCACGTCTGAACGGCGAGCAGCAAATCTTCACGACACCTTTTGCTCTTAAAGTGGTGTGGATCTATGCTTATGAATCTAAATATTTATATATCAATTTGTAACCAAACACTTGCAATGGATATCATATGCATAGGTTGATTCCGAAACTCATGAACCAAACGTTTTCTAAGAGCATGAGGTATCATCACATGCCAAAACCCACTTTCCAGTACCACCTCAGCTCCACCTCATCATCCTCACTTTTAACGCTCACACAACAAAACACCCATTCACTCGCAACATGCCAAAACACTCACCACCCACAATTTTATTTTCTTTTTCATTTTAAACAAGTTATTGTTGAAAAATAGAAATACAATTTCCCAAACAATTAAAAGATACAAATATATATAAACTTTTCTAAAAAATAAACACACATAAAGAGACACTTTTTGTAATACCACCTTGTACCATTAAAAAAGTGAAATCCTGCACAATACAAAGCATCCCCTGAAACCAAAGAAATAAAAAAGTTGTCCACTATGCAATGTAGCCCATTATCCTAAACCAAATGAAAAACAATAATCAGCTTCTTCCTCAAACCAACTCAACACCAACCAACCCTCCCCCTTCCGCCACCACCTCCTCCTCAGGCAGAACAACCAACCACCGACACAGTCAATCCATCTTCGGCCGCACCTCCCCCCAGCTCTCAAAAGCGCACTTAAACGTCCAAACCCCAATCCTTAAGGTACCACCTTATTTACTTATAAACTAAATAAATATTTTTTTAAAGAAAAACTAGTCGTTGCCCAAACGGTTTAGGTTTTTTTTTGGCAATTTCCTCCTTTCACACACGCCAATTTAGTGGTGTCGGACAAGATTTTTGGAGGTTGGGTTTCATCACTTGGAGGTAGCAACGCCAATTGCTTGTCCACATGGGATTTGGCGCAACATCAAGCCATGGTACCCCATGGTCTAACCGAGTGTTTCTTAAATTAAATGGTTTGGATATATATTTTGTTTAAACTCTTAATTGAGAGAGAAGTTTTTATAAACCTTTTTTAATAAATGAAAATAAAGGTTTGGGCTCACTCATTATGTGACAAAGAAACAACCAGTGTAACAAGAACCCCAAATGATTTACACTTTCCTTGCCACCTCAGTTTTCTTTCTCTTATTACTTTATGAGCAAGTTAGTGTAACAAGGAGAACGAAGACACCACAAAAAATAACCCCAAAAAATAATTAATAACACCCACACACACACAAACACTAGTTGTTATTTTTTTATTTTTTTATTTTTTATTTTTTTTATTTAATATTTTTTTTTTTGTGAAATGAATTGGTCGGCTGACCAACCTCCTGCCCCATTTTCCTCTTGTTTGACCGACTCATTGCGACTGACAGTAATAAAGGGGACTCGTCGGTTTGGGTAGACTAACCAACTTTGTCTCCCCTTATTATACTTAGTCTTAAAAGTTTGATTCTAGCGCAACGATAAGTGTAATGGTGATTAACATTATCATCGGTAACTAAGTGTCACATTATTTTTTAACTTCATCATCAACATCATTAGTAAACAAGTGTAATAAGACCATCAACTTCACTATCTAAACATACATTACTTAAACACAATATACTCGCACACACTACACACACAAAAATTTATGTCTCCACACAACTCGATCGAGTTCTAACAAAATTGAGGAGACAACGCGTTGTTGGGGAAGGAGTGTTTTATAGGGACGTGTCGTGAGGCAAGAAACGGGTAGGAGGAGACAATGCATGTTACATAACCCAATTACACATAGTATGAGTTTAACGAGTTTAGTTTAAACAAGGATTCCAACCCGCGCGTTGCTGCGGAGTGTTCGTATACGGTATTATTGTATGTGCTAAAAGTGTAAATTTGCAAAAATGTAAATGTAGTGAATGCGAATATGAAAACCAAAAACAAAGACAACTCGAAAAAATACCTATAGTTAAAAGCAAACAAAATAATCACATTTAATATCCAAAATTATAAAAGATTACAACAACATAATCATCGACATCAACGTGTTTATTCCTTTTACTATTTTCAAGTTCTTCAATATCATCTCTAACTTGTTCACTAAGATTACAAATCTTCTTATTGAATGGGAAATTTTTTACTGCTTTGTCACACACATCAAGTGCCTCATTTCGAAGTTTCAGAGTTCGTTTGCAAGCTAAAATATCTCTAACTTTTTGTTAATAAATTTTAAAACAAATATTAATAGGTAGCATGAATAAAGAAAAATTAAAAAAATGTAAAACATTGTATTTATACTTGTTCTTTATTCATCTCAGCCATATCCTCATAATAATCATCACAATCCACGAAAGTACTCCTGTAATTGTATTCATTAATCATCTTCGTCTATATCATCATTAGTATCGTCTGTGACAAACGGTAATTTTCTCACTAGTATTTAAATAATAACTGTCAATTTATTGTGACTAAATCACTAAACTAGACATTTATATGATTACATAACTATCACGGGAAAATAAACCCGCACGCTGTGTCACACAGAAACTCACCAAAACTAGTAAATCTCAACAAGAACAGTGAATTTTTCCCATTCTCACAATTACAAACTATAATGTAGTAAAAACGGGAGGTTATCTCACTTTTACTCAAAAACGGAACCACACGCGTACCGACATCACATCAGTAACAAAATAAAATTCGGAATTTATTTTGAGTCAACAAACTCTAAATTCATTTAAATTTTATAAAAACGTTCCTAAAAATTTATTTTTCCATATTCATGTCAGTTCCAGGAAAACACGAATTCAACTCAGCTCAGCGGGACACGGGGTATAATTTACCCACCCATCAATTAAATCCATCCGGTATTAATATTATTATACTCACCCACTCACACATATTCCCACACCCTTATCTCTCCTTCTTTCTTCTTGTCTGCCGCTCCACAAACCCAGAAAGAAATCCAGTGATCCATCTCCATCTTCCTTGGCTGTATATCCCTTCTCTTCGATCTAGGAAGTAACCATCACTCTCAACGGATCAATTTCCCAAAGTCAACACATGGAAAAATGTATAAGATAAAGAGGTTATACCCGAATGGAAGGTTTTCAAACCCCAAATCCGAAAGCAAGAATGGAGCTACTCCCAAGTTCTTTCTTTTTAAGCCGCTATCCCAGGCACAATCGACCACATCACCACTTACAATCACTCAAAGGTTCCGAGAACACAAGGGTGTTCGAAGGGAAACAAGGTGACTTAGAGTGGTTTTGGCTGGGGTTCGATTAGGATAGCTAGGGTTTCGGATTTGGATCTTGTTCGAGTTCTTCTGAGTTCAAAGCCTCTCATTCGATTCATCGTAAGGGTATAAACATCTTGTATTCGACTCTCTTCATATTCATTCCTGTCATTCGAAATGTTCTTAAATGATTTTGTTGATTTTAGATCGAATGGTAATTTATTTAAGTTTTTGAATTCATGTTGCTATCAAATTTTTGATGTTGTTGTTGTCTTTGCAGAATAAGAAATCTAGAAATCGTCACTAGGTTAGGTTATCATTGGTCACTGTGGCTGTTAAATCCGTAAATAGGGTCAAATGACTCGAAGGGTCCGTAGGATTGATGTGTTAGATTAAACCGAAAGAATGAATTGTTGGGATTTAGTGCTAAAAACCCTTTCGAACGACCAACCATTTAGGCTAGAAACTCTTGTCTCGGCCAAAGGGAAACTTGGTCACCTTGATTCGAATAGAAATCACCCAAATAGGGTGTGTTGTGGTGACCAACGGCTGAGGGAAAACCACCCCAACAGGGGAGGATTATGGTCGAATTTCCTTGCCAATCAAACCCACACCAGGCAGCCACCATGGTGGGTGTGCTAGCCATGGTTTAGGCCTCGTACGATCACATTGCTTAGCCTCTCAACTTACTCATTTCGACATAAGTTATGGTCCGAAGTGAGTGGGAAGGGTGGTCGAAGTGAGTGGGAAGGGTGGTCGATATGCCTTTGGTTTCAGCCTAGAAATCTCCTTGGTTTAGCTCAAAGGCGAGTCCTAATGGAGTGAAATCTTGCTCGGTTCGACTTGAACCCACAATGGGTGTCAAGTTTGATCCTTCACAAAGGCACCAATAAAAGTGTCTTAGTTGTTTAGTTCCCGACCAAATTACGAAGAGGTGATAAGTGTATTTTCTTTTGTCCTAAGGTCGATCCTCACACCATATTCGGTCATCCATGTCGAGTATAGGGATGGTTAGTGCCAAACCAAAAGCCTCACAAACATTTGAGACCCTCATGTTGAGGAGTCGAGTGGTACTCGACCTCGATGTGATAAATAGCTTGGGATTGCAAGTCCTTGACTGTCGAATTCATACTTACAAATTCCCAGTATCCCACAAAAAATCTTGGACTTGTGTTGCACTCATATAGCACCAAGATCCAACCCACCTCACTTAAAAACCCAATCTAGATCACAATTTAAATCTAGTCCATATAGGGTGTTTTAATTGCGGCTATTCTTAGCCCACCAGGCCCAATGCGGCATTCGGTGGTTAATCTTTAGTCCAGCCCAGTGCAAAAACCCCCTCCTTTGACTCAGTTGGGCCGCAGCCCAACAAGAATAGGCCGCATAAAGATTGTAATGTAAATGTGTATATTGGCCGCGTATCAAGACATTATAGCCGAGTATACAAAAATGCTATACCGTGACCATTATATAAAATAGGTGTTGGCATAACTTTAAAATCCGTCTACCATATAATTAGACCTCGAATTGTAAATTGTCACCAAACGTTGTCAAACACTTATATACATTTGTAGAACATTAAATTTCGACATAAAAGATGTGAACCTATATACAAATACACGTCGCCAATATATAAAACTTTTATACTAATGACCATCTAATTCTACCGATTTTAAAATGAAGCACATATAAAGAGTACACGTTTTATCACTTATAAACGTTGTTTTGAAATCAAACCAATAAATATCCATGTCGTTAACAAGAATTAGAAAATATAATTTTAACAAAACCTTATCAAATGTTTTCTAAACATATAATTGTGAAACCAATTTACAAACATGAGTCATAACTAATCCTTATTAATTTGGTGAAATTAATTGACTTTATTTAAACGAGGTAAACAAAACCTTTATTATACAAACGTTATACATTATTTTCTCAAATCATTAAACCTTTAAATACTAAACGTCACTTACAGGTAATTTTATTTCATTTCAAAATCTATATAACTAATTATATATTTTTAACAACTAAACTACACATCCTTAATATTCCACATCTCGATAATATCTAATCGTGCATTCAAATCATTCATTTCATCATCCTTCGAATTCCGTCAATCAAAACCCTATAAGACTTGTTACACCCCGTGCCCGCTTAGACCAAAAATTAAAACTTTATACGCAGAAACACTTGACTTTTACGGACATCCTGTTACTCTTTCGACCATTTATAAAAATCTATCAACTTTCAGACCTTGAGACTATTTTTAAATGAAACTAGACTCAATTACCTTCAAAACGATGGGTGGCGTGACCTGTAACACCCCCAATTCAATGATGCAGCGGAATTCAAACTGGGTGTTACTTGATGGCACAACAGTCATAATAATAGAAAATGATCTCTAACTGAGTCGTTTTAAAAAGGATTTATCATTCAAATAATATATTAGAGTTTACAAAAGAGGTCTCATAAGGTTCCATGTTTACAAAGTACATCAATATAAAGTCATTTGATGTCCTTTTGAATGATAAAATATGTTATAGCCTTCTTGATTTAGTTCGTGCCCCTCCGTGTCATCCCTGATCATTATGCACCTGAAATACATGCTTAAAACTGTCAACACAAAGGTTGAGTGATATTCATAGAGTTTATTATAGAGTTGAACACAATATGTTGGTAGTGTGAGTTATAAATTCACACTCATGGTTGGAAAACAAAACAGTTATTATTACTCACTAATCTCATGTAACCAATACGTTAACGTGTGCCAATATCGATCGGCTGATTGCCCCGGTAGGTACTTTGCCAACATACCTAAGACTCAAATATAGTGCGTTTGATTACCGGACCCAGTCAATACAAACGGGATTCGTCAATCCCAATAGGCCTATTCACTAATATTCGCGCTCACTATCCTAGTGATTAAATGGTTCATGATATGGGGACTTTGAGTGGCAATGATGGTACTTAGTGATAATAAAACAATCAGATAGCATACAATTTCAAAGCATTGTGTTCGGTTAAAATAGCATGTATTCCCCCCAAGGGTTTGTAAAACAATTAAGTAATGGAAAGTGGGGCTATGAACTCACCGTAAGTTGGATGGTATTATGGTGCTTAAATGAGTTCGATGGATAAGTCGGGAATTCTTTAAGTGCAACCTACAATAGAACGTTGCGACTCAGGTTTGGAGTAATGTCTAAGAATACGAAGACTTGCCTATATATGTTTCATATAATGTTCATGATGTAGTACTTAGTGTGTCAGGTAGGTTGTTGTAATAAGATGGTTTATGAAACATTTTTAGTTTGTATATCTCGTACTACCGTTCGGGCCATCGTAATTCAGAGGTCATGTAGTAAACGTTCGAGGAGCCAGGACACTTTAACTCGTAAATCCACAACTCGTCGATCCGTTTACCCAAATGAAGCCCCTCACACAAAGTTCCCTAGTGTTGTAGTATTTGATAGAAAATATATTTTGCTTACTTGATTATATGACACATTAAGAGTTTATAAATACCATAAATAAACTTAACAAAGTCCATAAGTATTTAAATCATGAACATAATATAAGGACTGTTGATGCAAATAATGTTCTAAAAACGTTATTTATATCTTTCGATTACTTCACGTTTTAAGGATGACAAAATGTGAAATCACGATACGTTAAAATCAACGTAAACAAGTCTTTAATCGGAAGATCCCGTTTCTACGCAAATCACTCTTGAACAAAGTTACAACTTGAACTAGTGATCAAAGAAGTGAATTCATGTTTTGAAAATTCACATTTTAAATGGGACAAAACATTTTTTCAAAAATACACATAACGAATTATTTTTGAAATATTAAGAAATGTTTTAATGGAAAAATAAGTTTGAAAATCACAACAGCTATTTTTCCCCCCAAAATCAGCTCCAACCTTCCCCAAATAAGTTTTCACCAGAAAAGACAAAATTTGGAGCGTCCTAGTCTACCACGGCTCCACGGTACCGTTAAATTTAACGGAGCCGTCCGTACCATTTTTTCTGTAACGTTCAGATTTTCTTTGCCTATAAATACCAACCCCTTTCACAGTTTTAGGCACCCTTCACACACAGAAAATCCCCTAGCTTAGTTCTCTCAAACCTTTCACTTCTTTAGATTAGTTTTCTTTGTTTCAAGAGTGATCCAATCATCCTTCAAGTGATCCTCTTCATACCTCTTCACTAGCAAGAGAAGAACACAAGTATCCAAGTTGATACAAGGTGTTGTCATCCCTCTTCATTAGCAAGAGAAGAACACAAGTATCCAAGTAGATAAAAGGTGTTTTCATTCCTCTTCATTAGCAAGAGAAGAACTCAAGTATTCAAGAAGATACAAGAGTTATAGTTGTTAGGTTTTTATAACACTTGTTACAATCTTGTTGTATATTTGCATACATCAAGCTTTCTTATCTTTTGTAAGTGAGAGTGAAGATCAAGTGTGATCTATAGAGATAGTGAACATCTCTTATAGCCATTGGGCTTGTGTGATTGATCAAGAAGATCAAGGGTCGATAGATTAGTGTTAGTGGAGTAGAGTGAAGTGAGTGTTGATCATTGTGATCGTGTTGAGATCTTGGTGATCTCTTCAAGCCACTGGGCTTGAGTGTTTGGTCACGTGGACCTTGGTAGATTGGTGTTAGCTAAGATTAGCACTCGACATCTCGCTTAGTGTCGGTAATAGGATAAACGACGTGTACGGTTTTCTCCGCCTGAAGGGAGGTTGTTGGTATAGTGTTTGAAACTCTCGAGTGTGGTACTCGGGGAGTGGAGTAGGGCGAAGAAGAGCTTCGTAGCCGAACCACTATAAATCCTCTGTCTCGGTTTGATCTTTCCAACTCTACTCTTTACTTTCATTAGTTTATATTTGTTTGTTTAGTGTGTAGTTCATATTGGTGTTGATTGATTACACATAGAGTTCGAATCAAAGTTTCCAATAGCCAACTTTTAAAACAAGATTTTTAAAAAGGATTTTAAACCGGTAAACTATTCAACCCCCCTTCTAGTTTCCCACAATTGGTATCAGAAGCCACGTCAGTCAAGATTTTAAAGTATATTGTATTTTAAAACTTGAATCGATCAATGGATTCCGACAAATATCTAGAAGGGCAATCTATGCAAAGACCACCACTTTTCGAAACCGATTGTTTTATATATTGGAAAACAAGATTCGAAACGTATGTGAAATCAAAAGACATTGATCTTTGGCATGTTATTACCGAGGGTGAATTTCAACCTATTCAAATGAATCCGGAAACTAAAAAGGATGAAATAGTTTCTTATGATAAACAAAGTGATGAACTTAAAAGGAAATTAGCCAAAAATAATGAGGCTAAAATGATAATTTATAATGCTTTGCCTAAAAAGGAATTCGAAAGAATTTTCATGTGTAATACGGCAAAAGAAATTTGGAAAACTTTGTTAGTCACTCACCAAGGTAATAACCAAGTCAAAGAGAACAAGATAGATCTTCTTGTTCAACAATATGAACAATTCTCCATTTTGGAGGATGAGTCAATAGATAATGCTTTTGCTAGATTTAATACTATTATCACTAGTCTTAAAGCTCTTGATGAAAGTTATTCTAGTAAGAACTATGTCAGGAAGTTTCTTAGAGCTCTACATCCTAAATGGAGAGCAAAGGTCACCGCCATAGAAGAGTCAAAGGACTTGGCGGCATTGTCACTCGATGAACTTATAGGAAATTTAAAAGTTCACGAGATGATCATCAAGAAGGACTCCGACATTGTCAAAGGCAAAAGTGAGAGAGTTAGATCTCTAGCATTAAAAGCCAAGAAAGAGTCCAGTGATGAGGAATGTTCAAGTTCCGGTAGTGAAGATGAAGAGTACGCACTAGCCGTTAGGAACTTTAGAAAGTTCTTTAGGAGGAAAGGTAGATTTCCTAGACAACCTCGCGATGAGAAGAGGTCATCCCAAAGAAATCATGATGAAAGAAAAGGGACAAGTGATAGGAAATGTTATAGATGCGGAGATCCTAATCACTTCATAGGTGAATGTCCTAAGCCACCAAAATCCAACAACCAAAGAGCCTTTGTAGGAGGTTCTTGGAGTGATAGCGGTGAAGAAGAAGAGAAGAAGCCTAACGATGAAAAGTGCCTAATGGCTCAGGCTTCTAACGAGGTACATTCCGACTCTTCTTATTATAGTAATAATAATTCGTCAATAGATGATAGTGAATTGCATGACGAATACAACAAACTATGCGTAGTTAGTACTAAGATC